>PVJA010017156.1:10740-42191 GCA_004027025.1 Myocastor coypus | reverse complement strand
TGTGCTCTTCCGATCTTCTTCTTCTTATTCTTCTTCTTCTTCTTCTTCTTCTTCTTCTTCTTCTTCTTCTTCTTCTTCCTCTTCTTCCTCTTCTCCTTCTTCTTCTTCTTCTTCTTCTTCTTCTTCTTCTTCTTCTTCTTCTTCTTCTTCTTCTTCTTCTTCTTCTTCTTCTTCTTCTTCTTCCTCTTCTTCCTGGGCGCACTTTTACTTCTCCTATGCCTCACATGAGGTGCATATCTAAAAATACCTATTGACTTGATTTCTACCACCTCCTGTATTTCTTTAGTCACAGTTAACTGAAGAAATCCTGGCATATTCTGACTTTAGTAGTCATTTTTATGGTGTAAGTAATGCTTACTTGTTCAAAGATATTTGTAATTCTTTTCCAACATGTGATTATTTATATATTTGAATGTAGACTTCATTGCACATGTAAGATATACAGCATGACACTGTGTTATGTACATATAATTATGATCATTAGAATGAATCAAATGAACACATCCATTGTCTCACATAGTTACCATGTTCTTTCTTCTGAAGAAACAGCAGCTATAATCTAATCAGTTAGCAAAAGTCCTAAATATTTTAAATTATTCTTAAATATATTGCTCTTGTCATACATTAGATCTTTAGAATTCCATTATTCTTATTTGAACTGTGAATTTTATAAGAGGAAGTGTAATAAGGTAGAAACAAAGAATGATCGGCGAGGTTTTTTTGTCCACCTTTATTTTCATTAAATCTGTTGTTCTTAATGTCTGTTCCAGAAGCTCATTTTTTTTTTTTTTTTTTACAAGCAAGGTCAATGGAAATAAACACTTTTTCTTACTGATTCTGAGCTCTTCAAGTAAAATTTGACAAAATACTATCAGGGAAGGAGACTCCTATTCATTCTTATTATTTTTGATTAGGTGTAAAAGATACTTCCAAGTAAGTATCACAACTGTCATGTTTTCATGAACAATTTTAGAATTCCCCTCCAGTGTACTGAGTCTATAAAAAGTGTTCAATCTACAGAACATGTTTCAACCTGAAAATAAGATGGCATGTTAGCTTATATTTTCTCTTTACTAACATAGAGTTTCTATTATTTTCCTTACTTTAGTTATAAGAAATAGTTTCAAAAACCAAAAGGCTAAGTGCAAAATGAAAATTAAATTTTATTTGGATAACATTTTGAGATTTTAAGAAACCTTTAATGCTAGACTCTTATTTGTGTTAGTAGATTTACATTATGATTATAGTTTATTACTTAAAATAATTTGCTGTACGGGGACAACCCACTTGGGTCCCCCTCCTGTCCCTCTCTCGGGTAGGAGCTTTCTTTTCCCCAATAAATCTATTCTGCTCATAAAAATTGCTATAGATAACTGTAGTCGATTAGAATTTAGAAAGTAGACCATATATATATATATATATATATATATATATATATATATATATATATTGTCAAATGCACTGACAGGATAATTTCGCAACTTCTCAAATAGCTCTCTAGTTGGATACTCATAAAATGATTGTTGTTTTACAAACTTAATGCTGGTTGATTGGATCATCAGAGTCCTTTTTGGCCCATGACACTAAGCACTGTATCAACCCTGACTTGCTCCTGTTGTTTGAATTCTTTACAAATATTCTTTCTTTTCCTATTTTCTTTTTTTAATTTCATTTTTATTTATTTTTTTTTCTTGTTTCAGAACCTTTATTTGTTTATTCACTCATTTTCATGGCCGGCTCAGCCCGCCCAGAGGGCAGGGCTGGTGCAGCATGTGGTGCCCGGGATCAAACCGCGGTCCCTGAAGCTTCCCAAGCTTCCCCAAGCAGGTGCTTTAGACCACTGAGCCATCCCATCAGGCCCCTTCCTATTTTCAGTAAGTGTAAAATTTTACTAACAGATAATAAAATATTATAATTTTAACATGTACTAGTAAAAATAAATTAACATAATAAAAGTGAGTTTGTAATGAAATTCATTAACTCACGCCTTTCTCCCTTTACACCATGTTGAAGGAATGAACCTCAGATGAGGGTAGCCAGTGAGCCTCAGCCATTTCCTTCTAGGTAGATGAGTCAAATTAGGACAGATAAGGCTCGTTCTTTTCTCTTAGGAAAGAAAACAATAAAGACATGGAGAAAAGACTGAGAAACAGTGATAGAAGTTTCCTTTGTTAGAGCTGATGGCTAAAATATGTTAGCGTGCTATGCACGTGGTGCCCTGGAAGCACATGTGGTTATATAGCTTACCTGAGTGTTAGCTATAGTATTAACAGTGTCTTTATTCTATGAAAGCATGCAGAAAAGTGCAACCTATTTGAGATTCAGGGGCTATTCCTATTCCCTCATTCCTTTCCTCATTCTTTTTCTCCAATAAATTTAATGAGAGAGAGGGAAGAGAGAGGGGGGAGAGAGAGACAGAAAGCGAGACAGAGAGAGGGGGAGAGAGAGAGAGAGAGAGACAGAGAGAGAGACATGAGAAAAGGGAACAAAAATGACATCATTAAAGGTGGCATTCCTGAATCCATTTAACTGTGAAAGAAGTGACCACTTGCCAGCCCACATGGTTCATCCCAAGAACTAAATGTATGATTACAGCCCTGTACAGCAAAGTTGTAAAGGACTTTGAAAATTATCTATTGTGATCCCATCATTTTTCAGATGACCTCCCAGGTAAGCCTTGGAAATCTCTGTGTTGGCAACTCCTTTTATTTTTCTTGTTCTGTAGTTGCCTCTGTTTGCTCAGCATTTATTTTTATGTTTAACAAAAGGATGTGGATTATGTTATGTTATAATTGAAAGCCACCAGCATAGGCAGTGTAAATCTAATTTCTTTTCATTTCAGTCAAATTTCACATTCCATTACAATAGAATTAATTTGATGGCCAAATCTGGTATGTTTCTGCTTTCCAGCTATATTTGCTTCCAATTTAACATCCTAACTATGCTTGTAAAATAGACAATAAAACAATCTTTTCTGATTTGGGAAATACTCTTTATTCTTCATTTCTCTCTGCTCCACTGTAACATTTCAGCTGAATTTTACGAAACAATCACTTTCCTCATCGAATTACTGCAATTCCCTGGTAGATGGCCTCCCTTGCCCTGCAATAGCAAAATTATCATAAACACAGAGCGCCACTGCCAGCATCTCGTATTGCACATGCGTCAGTGAGCAGAGCAAGGCTTACCCTCTCTAAATTGTGCTCTTGCTAGATTGACAATTTTCGTGTGAACATATCATGTCTTTCTCTGACATCCCAACAAATTCCCAAGGGAGTTAATCTTGCATTACCCATACTCTTCAGGTCCAGCTCCTCATGCTTATGCATCGCTTTGCTGCAGATGCAAACTGAGGCAGAACTCTCTTACTTGAATGTGTATAGGCTCCAGGACTCTCTTCCACAGGAAGAATCAAGGGCAACTCTCCTTTGAAGATTGTGGCAATAAATCTTAGGACCAGTAGTACAAAGTTCACTGAAAATCTTGCTTCTGCCAAATGTTTTGTACTGTTTTTGCTATCTAAAGAAAACTTGCTTTAGAAATCACTACTGAAGACTCTAGAATCCAGATTGGGGATGAGAATGAAAACTGAAGCACTGTTCCAGGAAAGGCCAGAATCTCAGGAGGCCTTGACATCAATCCAGGGCCAAGTTCACTCTGTATGGAAGACTCCACATAGAGAAGCCAGATGGTTTCCTACCACCTGCAAGAGCTGTCAATAGGACACTTCCATCGAGGCATTTGCCATCAGCTCTTGCACTAGATGAATTTGAAAGAACAAGTGGCGAAAGGAATTCCTGTTTCAGAATTAAGACTACAATATCTTTTCAGAAACAAAGATCTTTATCTTTTGCTTATAAAAGTGCAAATCTATTAAGGTCTTAGATGGAATGGAAGATCAGGGATAAGATCTCTGAGATAACACAATTCAAGGTCACATGTATTTTTAGTGGCACAACTCAGAATAGCTAAATATTAGTCTATGTGTTCATTAATAAACACAGGGATAAAGAAAATATGACATTTCTGTACAATGGAGTGCGCTTGCCATAAAGAAGTATAAACTCACATAACTGGGAGAATGGATATACCCTAAGACCATAATGTTAGTGAAATAAATGAGGCACACATGCATAAAAGTCACAATTTCTCTTGTATGAGAAACCCAAAACAAAAATAAATTGAAAGTAAGAATAGATGATAGTAGGAGATAAGGAGATAGATATTTTTCAAAAGAGAAAAGGACAAAGATACAGCTAGAGGGGAAGGGGAGGGATGGGGACTGCGATGTAGAATTAAGACGTGCTATGCATGTGTGTCAGGTCCCTATAAGGAATGTACTAGTTATGTACTACAAATAAACACTAATCAAATTAAAAGAATTAAATAAGATTCCCTTTTTATAATAACAAAAAGGATAATTTAAGGTAAGAAACTAGACAAGATGTCCTTTGCCTTACTGGCAAGTGCCTTATTGCTCTGGATCCAGAATAAGGTAGGCAGATAAGCAAATTCATTGCATTTGCCTTTGTCAGTCTAAGGCCCTGAACCTGCCTCTTATTCTTCCTGGCGATTGCCACTTCACTGCGAATGTGAGCCGAGCCTTCTGCAGGTGACTGTGAGGATTTCAGGAGGCAGAGACAGGTACAGGTGGCACCCTACAGCCTACTGACACAGGTCCTGAGAACACCGACAGTAAATTTAGAGTGTACCAGTTTTAGCATTATGGTTACAACTCATTCAAACTCAAATTTTGAATGGATATTAAAGCATAAATAAATGCTTGGTGAAGAACCATATACTTGGTTTCAAAAGATCTCCTCCCAGATTGTTTCTTAATTAACAATTTTCCAGTGGAGAAACCTAGCTGACTCTATTTTAACCAAGTGATCCAAATCCATTTCATCAATAATGTCACAAACCAAGACAGGATTCCTCCTAAAACAGTGGACTCAGAAGAACATAATATCTCCTTGGAGTACTGTTATCCAAATTATTGAACATATTCATTTTGGAAAACCAGACAAACCCAAAGTAAATGATGTTTCTTCAAGCAACAGTCCTGTACTCTTCAACAATAAGTTAAATAATAGTAATAAAGATGGGAAAGAGCAGGCTGTCTTAGGAAATTCTTAATTTAAAATGTACACGTCCTAAATACTTCTCTGTATCATGTTCCACCATTTAAAAAGTTCACATTGAGCTTAAAGCTCTACAAAACTTTTTAGACAAGGTCAACATGGTAGCATGCACATCAGTGCTCTGATAGGCTGATGTGTAAGGATGGAAAGTTTGAACCATTAATTTATCAACTTGGGAAGCCTAGAAACTAAGCAAGAGAAGCCCTTTTGCAAAGTGAAAGAAATTGAGTATTGTTTGGACAGGATTTTACACCTAGAGCTTGTACTCTCAAGAATGACTCCAAAGGTAACAATATGCAATGTATTAATTATTGTTATTCTCCTACTAACCTGTTCTGAAAGTGCTTTATTGTCTTTTTTCTCTCTCTCTAAAGTAAAGCTGGGGGAGAAAAAGTTGGGATTTAGTTTACTTTTAAGGCTTTGGATTTAATCTTTAGTCTAAAAGGGTGGAAAGAGGGGAGGTGGAGGGAGAAGGAGATAAAGAGGAGAGGGACAAAGAGGGAGAGGAGAAGGTGAACAGAAGGGGAGAGAGGGAAGGAGAGGGGCAGAGGGAGGATGAGGAGGAGGGAGAGAATAACCGGAGGGGAAGAACAGTGGGCAAACAGAAGTTCTCTTTAATCTTGTAATCTTACCCAAATCATAAAAGGTCATTAAAGTGCTTTACATGCTTAGAGTTTATTGTTCTCTTTTTAACATTAGATGATTGTTTTCAAGCATAATAACATGAGGAAATCCAGACATTAAAAATAGGTACACTGCACTGTTTCAATAACAAAGATTTTAAAGGTAAACACTTCATCCCCTCACAGATGTAGTATCAGACTCCATGCTGAAGCGAGGAGAGTGGCTCAGAGGAGCATCGGGAGCAGCATTGCCTCTGTTTTGTTTACTAGGATAAAAATCTATTGTGTTGCCCTATTGTGGGTTGGGTAGACTTTTAGCTTGTATCTAAGAATTGAAGGCATGGAGAACAAATTTTGAGTCTCAAGTGAATTCTTGAAAATAAACTTATGGAACATAAATTAGAGTACGGTCCATCTGGAAACTCTGTGTCTCACTCATATATATGCACTACACACACACACACACACACACACACACACACACACACACACACACTCCATGAGAGGAAACTTAGGAGACCTGATGGACTTTTAGGAGGTTGTCATTTACAATGAATTTTTTAACTTTTCCTTGGCTATGTGTGAATTACAAGTGAGAAAATATCCTTTTATTAAAAAAGGATGAAAATGTTTTTATAGAACACTTTCTCATCTGCATCAAAAGTGTTTTATTTCCCCAGCTGCTATTAGTTTGCACTGAATGCATATTCAGCCGGGCTTCCACAAACTCAGACCCATTTCTTTTTTCTTTAATGCACACTGAGCCATGTTTGAAACAGGATTAGTTTTCAGCTTAACTGAATGCTGCATTTTGATAAATTCAGCTGAATGGCTCGTTGAAGTATATTCAAGATGTATTATCTACAAAACTGGAATGATTTTTGAATCCTTTCATATCTGTTTTACTTCTTTTTTATTTCTTAGTACTCATCTTGCATGGTGAATACAGATTTCAATAAGGGTTCAAAATGTCAATTTCAGTGTTTTTCACATGAACTGAAGTTAACAGTTTCATTAACTTTATATTTTTAGTATATGCATTACTAGCAATAAAATATTTATAAATTAGTAATAACACATTTACAAATTAGTAATAATTTTGCATAATCCTGGTGAAGTAGGCAGGACTACCCCTTAAAATAAGGTCATCAGAAGATTTGTTGTAATAAGTGAATATCCAGGTTAAAAAAACATATTGTTATTTCTGACTTCTTACACTCTTTTGTCTATAGGATATTTGACCCTTGTTTTATCTTGGTCCATGGACCTTATCATTTTATGAAGTTTATAGGTTAGTTAAAGTGTCATAGCAACCAATTAAAACTTAATTGATTTCTAGTAAAATAAGTAATAGTGCTAAAGAAGAGAAAGAAATGAGGTCCAACATGAGAGAAATGTTCAGAAGGGCATGTAAAATAGGTGATATAGCAAAGGTGAACTTTTCTAAGATTTCTGGGGTCTTGAAAAGGAGAGACAGACTAACAAAGAGTTGGAGTTTAGAAGTAAGGGGGAGCCTTATAAGGTAGGACCATGTGAGATCATTTGACACTTTATTTTTTATTAGAGCTTTAATAAATTGCCATGAATTTTATGGTATAATACTTTGCAAATGTATTGCAGTATAGTTCTGGAAGTTGCAAACCTAAAAGCACGGTGAAATTCAAGGTGTTACCAGGGCTATACTCCTTCTCGAAACTCTAGGTGGGTATCCATGCCGCAACTTTTCTCACCTATGGAGTCTTCTGTATTCTTTTGCTGGTGCCCCTTTCATTTCCAAGTAAGCAATAGTTGCTCAGGTTGTATGTGGCATTATTTGTGATGCTGGCTCTCTTCCTTCCTATGTTTAAAAAGACTTTCTATTTTTTTTTTTTTTTGGCAGGACCAAGGTTCAAACTCATGGCCTTGCACTTGCCAGGGAGGCACTTGTGCCACGGAGCTATCTTTCCAATCCCCAAAACACTATTATTATTACACAAATCCGTATGAAATCCAGGATCCTCTGGGGTTTTTAAAGGCATTCTGTAGTAATCTCAATTTCACTTAGAAGCTTTTAGGTCCCAGAAATCAGTGTATGGATATCTTTGGGGATAACTATTTTGCATACTGCCAACATCAGGTTGGTAGCCTTTATTTTAGACAGGGAACAATCCTACTGTCATGAGTAAAATGACTCCCTGAAAGTAAAAATACCATAGTAAGTACTCTTGCAAAAATATTCACTTCATGACTATAAAAACACCTAGAAGTTCTTGAGCTAAAGGCTATGCATACTTTTAAAGTCAACAATGGGCATTTATGTATCTAAGCTACTTTGCTGACAAATGTGATCTTTGTGTTCTCTCTAGGGCATTTTTTTTTCTAGCACAGTTAGAGTAAGGAATAAGTGAGTGCCTATGGCTCTTATGGAGCAGCCCATACTGGAAGTGTTAGATTCTTCTTCTCAATTGAGGACTGAACTCCTGGAGTGTCCTTCCCTTAATTATCTTTATACAAAATCCTATTTTATAGTCTTTATTGTGCTGTGTATCATGCAATCAGTCAGATACTCTTCAAATGTGTGGTTGTGCAGACTGAATGCAGAGCAGGGAGATCCATGACTGTAAAAATCAGTCATCTTCCTCGATCTTTGTGCTTGGCTGGCCAGCAGTTTTCAGTGCTGTCTTTTCTTTCTTTCTTTCTTTCTTTCTTTCTTTCTTTCTTTCTTTCTTTCTTTCTTTCTTTCTTTGGCAGAACCAGGGATTGAACTCAGGACCTTACACTTGTCAGGCAGGCACTTGTGCCCCTGAGCTATTTCCCTGGCCCCAGTGCTATCTTTCAATAGTACATATGATTTAAAATGCTTTGACCATTTTTTATTTTTTCCTTAATTCTAACTTTGTGTAGTTAAAAGTATATTGCAAATACTTTTCCTCTTTGCCAAGGTGACGCTAATGCCTTCTGTGCAAATGTGACTTGGACTTTGCTGGTCGGCAAGACTATCAGGAGCACAATGTCTGTGATTAGTAAAGCAGTCAGTGTTCGCCATCTGGATGAGTCACGGTCATTTCTTGACTAGTTTGTTCTCTGTGAAAGCCTGAGAGAATGTATTCTCTCTAGGTGACTCTCCTTAGGCACACTATACATTGTCAGTCTCTTTCCTCTGTGGTCCCATAATTTCCTTCAACAGAAAATTTGGGACACCACTGAGCTATAGGATGTTATAGTATAGGTTCTCTTATGCCCTGAGTCCTCACTAACGTTGAAGGGGTAGGGCCAAAATATTGGCTTTCCTTGTAGCCCTTCTTTTTCTCCAAGCTTTGGTCCATAAACTTACATTCTTAACACTCCAGAAGAGAAGCTTAATGATACTATTACTCTATAATATAGGTAGATGAGCTTAACATCACTGTCTTTATGAATATCAAACATCTTAGACTTACCTTGGAATCAGTATTTTCCATCGATCATGGATATTCCAATAAATCTATATGCAATGTGATAAAAGCAGTTACACACTCATCCAGATGGCTGACACTGAGAACAGTTCTACAAAGCACTGTGCATGGTTTCAAGGTAAATCCTGAGGGGATTTGACTGACCTTAGGAAATACAAAAGTAGATGTTTTGTTATACAGGTCTTTCCCTTAACCACCCAGCAGAAAAATTTAACCATGAGACATAAAAAGTAAAGCTAGATTAAGATGCTGAGCTGTAAAAGGCTCAAGTCAAAAGCTTACGACATCGCCAGTTCTGCCAATAACCCACTATGATTATGGGATATTGTACTACGCCTACAACTACTTTCTCTTAGTTCAATGAGAAGAAGTTTTTGTGACAATAATGATTATAAAAATTATCATATCCTGTGCTCTGAATAACTACTATGAGGACAACAATATACATTGTATCAATTACTGGGAATGTACTACCAGTGTGTTTTGAAACTGTCACATTATTTCTTATTAAAAGTAATAATAATAAAAAAGTAGGGCAGTCAGCCAAGGGGAAGAAGGAACATTCATTTAGCACAAAAAACTATAGGACCATAAAGAATGCATACACACACACACACACACACACACACACACACACACACACAGAGTCAGACTTCTTTGTGTTTTTGTTTCAAGAAGTATGAAATCTAGAGATATCCTAGTTTTTCTTTTCTTTTTTATGACCAGTGTCTTAGTTTACTCTTTTCTCGTTGCTAGGACAAATACCCGACACCCAAAATGAAGGAAGGGAATATTTATTTCGCTCACAGTTACTGGAGGTTTTAGTCCATAGTTGGCTGGATCCAAGGCAGAGAGGCACAATGCAGAGGCCAGCAATTCATGGCAGCAGAAGCAACAAAATGGTGACAGAGGTAACCAACCAATCACAGCAGCAGAGCAATAGGGTAGTCTGTCTCTCTATCTCTCTTTCAATTACATCAGGCTTTCTGCCTTAGCCTATCTCCCTCAGGTCACGCCTATAATTCCCAGTAGTACTCAGACTGATAATCTCATCAGTACTAAAATACATAATCCTATTGACTCATGAATCAAGTCTCAATCTATAGAAATCTTCACCCCATGATTGCATGAGGCTTTGGGGTGTACAACTAGACATAAACCATAACAAGAAGAATAGGTTTATTAGGGAAGAGAAATCTCCTGCCTGAGAGAGGGATGGGAGGCACGTCCCCAGGGGTGGCCCCCCATCCTAGATTTTCTTATCTTTGCTTTTGTAAGAAGTTAGTTGAAGTAAAGATAATGTTATGGGCCTTCGCCAGCCCAGGCCATGGTCTAACCTTATTTAATTCTAAGTTCCAGCACATGAAAGCTGGGTTAACAAAGGTAGCACTGATGATGTAGAGACAGAAGAAGAAACACTATGTCTGTACAATGGTCTATTGGAACACTGTTAAGAAGCAAGCCATTTTAATGAGCTGAAGCCATGCTTATCTTCAGTATTGCAATTCCAGTGTGGAACACCTCATACCTCTCAGCTGGTACCTACATAGTCACATATACACTCAAATGCATGCATCCAGGTCTCACAGACACACATGTGTTTGTACACAGACACACATTTAGTTCACACACACAAGACAGAGTAGAACAAGGAAATAAGTATCCTCCCAGCAAGCTCAATGGGAAATGAGACCAAAGGGGAGACGGGGCAGTACACACAGTGGTCCCAAGGACTAGACTTATGGTCTACACCTGCACAGTTGGTCTGTACTTTCAAATCCATTATCTTCTAACACAAATTTTATACATTGGTAATTACAACTCAAACCTGAGTCAAATGCTATTCTGTAAAATATTTTCCCCTCAACCATGAGCTCATCCAACTAATAATATTTAATATGAATCTATTGCCTGTCATTTTCATTTTATGAAGCAAAATGCTGACTGTGTACTTGATCTTTGCAAGCAAATGTGGCCAATTATGTATATATTAATTAACAACAAAAATCCAGAGGTTTGCCAGGTAGCTCAACTGGTTAAAGCACATGAGTTGGCAAAGTCTCAGGCGCCTGGGACATGGTTTGATCCTGACTCCCACATGAAGCATGAGACTTTCCCTTAAGGTAGCCTCAGCCAGCAAAATAAATAAATAAATAAATAAATAAAAATAAATAAATAAAATAAATAGGGGCTGTGGAGACATCTCCATGGCACAAGTGCCTGCCTGGCAAGTGCAAGGTAGTGAGTTCAAACCCTGGTCCAACAAAATAATAAAATAAAATAAAAATAAAAATAAAATAAAATAAAATAGGGACTGAGGAGATAGCTCAGTAGAATAAGTGCTTGCCTGGCAAGTGTAAGGTCCTGAGTTCAATCTCTGGTACCACCAAAAAAAAAAAAAAAATCCATATTGAGGGGCCAGCAACATAGCTCAGAGGTCTAAAGCTCCTGCTTAGACAAGCATACATGTGGGGAGTGAAGTTCGGTTCCCAGCACCATATGCCTCACTATCCCAGCCCCAAGGTAGGTTAAGCTTGCCACCAAAAACAAGAACAACAACAAAAAGTTCATATCCACACAGATCTTTATTCCAGATAGCTATTTTCTTTGCTGTTTATATAGATTACTTTACCTTTGCTATGTTTTTTTATTTTTATCCAACACACTGCTAACAAGAGAGGCCCACTACCTTTAATTGTACTGAAAGTGAGATGTATCCTTTCATTGGCATTAATGGTAATTGGACCTGTGATTTGTCATAACTCTGCTCTGTATGCTCAGGACAGAGAAAGCCCTGTGTATGAGACCTGGCCTCAAGTGCCCTCCTAAAAATCCAAGGAATCAAGGGTTCTCCAGGTCCTGATCATTATGACAGTAATGCCTTGCGGGTTTTGAGTTGGAAGGGTTGGTTATGCCTATGCTGATGTCCTTAGACTTTCTTTCCATAGGGTAAGAAATAACAATGCCTTGAATTGCCACTCTGAATGTGTCCCTAGTGGCTTGTTTCCCTCTCTGTAAATTGTCCATCATTCTCCTTTGTGTGCAGAGACCTCTGGAGCTATTGAGATTCAGGATGTGCACTGGGGCTTGAGGTGGGAAATGGGAAATAATGATGAACTGGTCAAAAGTACTTGCGATTATTTTAACAAAAATCTCCTCCAGTTTCTTGCAGTGGAATTTTTATAGACATTAGATTTTTTAATATTAAATTTGAGATCTTAAAACATATTTTTTATTTTGAAGAAAAAATGAAAATTATGATAGTATTTCAAAACAAGGTAATAAGAAATTGACCATGGTTATTCCGCTGTGTATTGTTCTTTTCAGAGAGCTAATATTGTTATTTAAATTTACACAGTGGCATTGGCTTTGAACTGCTAAAGTTGGCATTGCCACTGCCTTTCCACTGATTTCAGGGTGATACTTTGGTCTTATCTCACTCATCTGTGCATTCCCCGCCTTCTATAGCAGTTACTCCAGCTCATCCAACCTTGGCAAGGTACCCACCTCTGAGCAGCCAGATCATATCTCACTTCATACCTATCACACTCCTTGAAGTCTGGTTCCATACCTCTGAGTGAGACTGACCTATCTCCAGCATATCCTTTCTTGTATTTCTGAATCCTTCAAAAATGTATGGGACAAGAGAGTGCGGTTTTGTACACAGAATTGTACAGAGCCAGACAGCCAGACAGATGCTGAGTGAGCTTTATGCCTACCTATTGCCTAATATAAATATTGGATAAATTCGAAGGCGTGCAGTTCCTGAAAGAACATTACAAACATCAGTTCATCCTCAGTCAAGTGAGCATTACGAAGAGTGACTTAGTGTAATCCTCTCCCGCGGATCAGCAAAGTCATTAGCTCAGATGTGTGGAAAAGAGTCAATACATGGGCTGCCAGAGGGAAGAAAAAGCCTCCGTTCCGACTGGTTCTTTATATCTTGGGACACAAACTCTGTTCAGAGCCCAGCCTTGTGTTGAAGGATGGCATTTCAGAGTGACTGCAATATGATCGCATCTCTGTAGGACAAATAAAGGCTTGGAATGGATCAGATCCACGTGGGGTTCAAACACAGAACCTTACTTTTGCCAGGCAGTTGTTTATGCCACTGAGCTAGCTGAGCGATCTCTCAGGCCTGGACACCACGAATGTAACTTCATTTCTTGGTTTAGAATAGAAATTTTGGACAGTGTAGCAATTTAGCAAGGTTCTATCTCAAGGTTTTAAAAAGTTGAAAAGAAAAGGGATGCATCCACATAGCAGTGAGAGGGACCTGGGTTAAATCCCTAGTGGCAGAAAAAACAAACAAACAAACAAACAAATCATAGCAAATGACTAAAGTGAGTGTGTGCCCTCATACTTGTAGTAAGGATGTATATTAAAATTTTGTTTGTCTTTTTTCAGACAGGGTCTCATTATGCAGTTGAGGCTGGTCTTGAGCTCACTTTGTAGCCCAGGCTGGTCTGGAACTCAAAGTGATATCCTGCATTAGCCTCCCAAGGGTTGGGATTCCACGCCTGTGCCACCAAACCTGGCTACAAATGTTTTAAACAAACTTTGATTATATTTGTTACAGTTATAAATGCAAAGCTCCTCAGCCAATAGTTTTCCCTTCTTAGTAACATATCCTACAGAATTAATAGCATCAATGTTGTTTGTGTGTATATGCTTCTACAGTTTTGTTTATAGTCTATCTGCAGGTACACTATTTTGAAACTTCTTTATTAACAGAAATAATAGAAAAATGACATAAATATCATGGTATATATGTATATGTATATACATATGTATATATATATATATATATATATATATATATATAATTGTCTGGATTATATATGTTTTATTGAGTGAAAAATACACGCTGCTCACGCACGCACACACACACACACACACACACACACACGCACAGGAATGTTGCATTAGCTTTCCACCATTATAACAAGTACTGGAGATGCTTATAACAAGTAAAGGATCATTTTGCCTCAGCTGTTCGAACCCTGTTGCTTCGGGCCAATGGCAGCCTGTCATGATAGGATCATTTGCTAGAGGAAAATCATTCACATTATGGCCAGAAGGCAAAAGGCAAAACAGAGGAATGAAGCTTCTGCTATCTCTTGTTAGAAACAAACTGGGGATTAATCTTTTACACATAAACTTTGAGGTATAATTTATGTATATATATTCTTAGTACCCAAAATTTTAGTAATAATGCATATATTTATGCATATTTTGTAAGCATAGAGAAAAGTGTAGAAAAAATTTCTAAAATCAGGCTAGTTGTATCTGCACAGGTAGGTATGTCCAGTCCAGTCTTCAGGAACAAAAAAGAAAACCTGAATTTCAAAGTGTTTAATTATTCTTCTTATAGTAACAAAACTAGAAGGAAAGTGGAGTTGTATATGCTGCTTTCTATTAGCTATGCTTTTATTGTTATGGGTATATGTCTATGTATGTGTTCTTTTTTTTTTTTGTCTTTTTTTTTTTTTGAGACAGGGTCTCACTATGCAGCTCAGGCTGGCCTTGAGCTCACTTTTGTAGCCGAGGCTGGTCTCGAACTCGCACCAATCCTCCTGTCTCAGCCTCTCGAGTGCTGGGATTACAGGCGTGCGCCACCACGCCTGGCTTATGTATGTGTTCTATAAGTGCTTGTAAAATGATGCCGTTAAGGTTAAAACAAAAATGTCCCCTAAAGACTCATTCCTGATGCAGCAGTGCTCAGAGATGGGGCTCCTGTGTTGACTTGATTGTAGGGTGCAGATCTCATTAATGGGTTATTTGCATGTGGAGGAAGTTGGTCTCCGGGGTTGTTCCCTGAAAGGTATAAGTGTCCCTGGTTCTTTCCTCCCTTCCTCTAACTCTTTCTCTGCTTCCAGTCTGCCACGAGTTGGGCAGTCTTCTCGACTACATCTTCCACCATGATGTTTCTACCCCACAACAGGCCTGAAGTGAGTGAGAGTGAGCTGAAATCTCTGAACTCAGAAGCCAAAGTAGATCACTTTGTCTTTTAAATTTCGGGGGGGGGGTATTTTGTCATAGTTGTGAAAAGCAAATGAATACAATGTATCATTTCATATTTTTAAGTAAAGAAGTTATACATAGATATTAGAAAATTTATCTGGTGTTAGGTCCCTGCTATATGCTATGGTGTCACATTTAATTGTTTGCTTTAAATAGTCATTATTCCTTAATCCACAAAGGAAATAATACTACTAGCCTACATTTTCTTATGATTCTCGCGAGGGTTATACATAAAACAGACAAGGACTGGTGAGATGGCTCAGTGGTCTAAAGTGCCTGCTTAGGCAAGCTCATTCAATCACAGGAACTGTGGTTTGATCACCAGCACCACATGTTGCGCCAGCCCCACCACCAAGGCAGGCTGAGCTGGACAACATCTAAGCAAAGCGACCAGGCTCTCTCCCTAGCAGGACTGCCCAGGTGGCTATCATCACTCCATATTCAGTGTCTGTCACAGTACCTGGAATGTAGCAACTTCCTCATGGTCTCTTTCTTAGTGAAAGAACTTACTGAAGAGCAATTGCATAGAAGAAAATTCACAAATTCTCATGGTTATGTAAGTAGATAAATTTTTTTCCCCAAGCATACATTTTAGAACTACTTCCCAATTAAGATAGAGGATATTTCCATCACCTAGGAAAAATTTGTCCTGTATGAATGTCCTGATAACTCTGCTAAGATTTCTATCATCAATGAAAATTTTTTCTTCTTGCATTTTAAAGTTTATTTTATGAAGAACAAATTATTTTGATTTTAGCAAATGCTAATGTGTATGTTTTTTATTTATTGAAGCTTTAAATCTTTTTATTCAACTGTTATCCTAAGAAATATTATAAGGCTGTCTATCATTTTATAATCCTACCAGCAGTATTTTGGAAAATAGTCTGGTAGTTACTCAAAAGATCAAACACAAAGTTGCCATGTGACTGGAAAGTTTCATCCTACATACAGAACCAGTAGAAATAAAAGTGGATGCCCAAGTAATAAACACATGCATGCATATTCATAGCACTTATTTTCATACTGCCCAAGAAGTAGAAGGAATTCAAATACCTATTCACTAAGGAAATGCTATTTATAGTATATTGAGGGCCAGAGCCTAGCAGCACAAATGCTTACCTGGCAAGTGCAAGGTTCTAAATTCCACACCTGGTTAAAAAATGCGTATGCAGACAAGGGACTATTATTTGTTTATAGAAAGGAAGGAATAACTAGTAGGTGCTATAACATAGAAGAACCTTGAAAACATTAGACAAGCAAGAGAAAGCACTCATAAGAGACCACCTATTCTATGACTCCACTTATGACACATTCAGGATAGGCACCTCTACACAGGCAGAAAAATTTCTAATAGAAACATGAATGATATTTGTATACTGACTTTGTCTTGCAATCTTTACAGACTAAGTCTAGCAGTAATTACATATATTCTTTGTACTTTTTATAGATAGCTATGTATTTCTTTTCATAATCCTGTCTATGTGTTCTTTATTCATATTAATTGTATTATTGCTCAGCAGAGTAGGTGTGAATAACACTTCTAGAAATGAGCATTCCTAATTTTTTTTGGAGGAAAACCCATGGAATCTTTATCTATTTTGTATGCTGCTAAGCATAGGTATTACTCTAGATGACCATGTTTTCTCACTGATTGTTGTTGTAATGAAATTCCTGAGTTAACATGCAAGGAGGAATGATTTACTTTGGCTCATGGTTGTAGAGACGGAGTGCAGTATGGGATGGCTTTGAGCTTCAAGCCCACAGGGAAGCAGAACATGGGTGGGAAGCATGTGGGTGGGGAGGATCTGCCGACTTTAAGGCTGGCAATAAAATAGGGGGAGAAGAAGGAGGGAGGAGAAAAGGGGAAGGGGAGGTTGTACATCCTACAGTCCTCTCTGAGCACTTGCCCAGTGATTCAGCTTCCTTCCCTTACGCATCCCTTGCTATAGTTCCATCAATTTCCCAAAGTTCTACAGCCTGGAGCTATTCTTCCACCTCATGAAATTTCATTGTACTTCAGATTTGCTAAAAAAGGGGCCAGCCTGATAGCTTAGCAGAGCACAGCCACCAGGGTTTGATCCTCAGCATGCTATGCCAGTCCTGACTGCCGGGTGCACTGAGAGGGTGATTGAGACTGGGCATGGTGGTACATGCCTGTAGTCTCAGGGCTTTGGAAGGCTGAAAACAGAAGGACCACTGTGAGTCTGTTCTACATACGTAGTGAGACTGTAGACCAGTTTGACCCTGTGGTAAATACATTAAAAAAAAAAAAAAAGACTTGCTAAGAATGTTTCTTTACCTATTCAGGATGAATGTTGAATTTCATCAACTGCTATTCCTTATTGATTAATATAACTATCTACATTTTCTATTTATTGTACTAGCGTGGTGACCTATCATAATTAGTTTGGGCATACCGAAGCAAACTGGTATTTGCAGGATAAATCCTGCTTGGTTATGATATGGGATCCTTAGAAGTCTAGAAAACATAGTTTAGAGAGCACTCTATAATAAAGAAAATATGTGGTAGGAGACTGCATTAGAGGAAGTTTTCTGCATTCACCCATTTTTGCTTACAGAAAATTCCTTCTTAATTAAGAGTGGATTAAATGAAACATAATTAGTACCAATAACTTAAAGATTAACAAGGAATATTTTAAAAGAGCAGGCATAGAAAATGCTATAAAGTAGGTAAGACTATTTGTCTACTAAATGATTAGAAAACATTTTACTGAGAAATTCACCTGACCTATTTAAAACATTGACAAGACACTGGTATATTTCATGAAATTATTTTATACATCATTGTATTATTCCACTTCATTGATGAAGAAAATGAGACTGAGGAATGTTAAGAATATTATACCTTTCATATTTTCTCCTTGAATTAGGCTCACAGTAATAAAGCAGAGGTTAAAATTTAGAATACTTACACCCATGGTCTTGAGTATATGACTCATCTGCATCGTGCTTTAAATTTTAACTTCTGAATATAAAAAGCATTGGCTTTAATATCACAAGCATAGGTACTTTTCAAAATATAAAGTATGATATGAATGTATGACCTGCTATGGGTTATTACCTCTTCCAGTTTATCAGCATGAGTTTAAGGAAATCTTCACTTCCAAGAAAAAAGGAGGAACTAGGTATTCTTAAAGGGGACATTGATATTTAAGATTTTCCCAGGCCTTTTCTTTTTTCTTTTCTTTTCTTTCTCTTCTTTTGTTTTCCTCCCCTCCCCTCCCCTCCTCTCCCCTCCCCTCCCCTCCTCTCCCCTCCCCATTGCCTTGCCTTCCTTTCCCTTCCCTCTCCTTCCCCTCCATTCCTTTCTGTCTCAGGCACTTTGTACTCGTTGCTGGGACAAATGCCCAACACTCAAAGTGAAGGAAGGAAAAATTTATTTAGCTCATAGTTACTGGAGGTTTCAGTCCATATTCGGTTGGCTCAAAGCTGAGTGGAACAGGGCAGAGAACATCCAGTTCATGGCAGTGGAACAGCAACAATTGTGACAGAGGAAACTGAGAAACCAGGGGAGCAGAGGACAACAGTAAAAAACTGTATCTGTCTCTCTTTTTAAATTACATCACGCTCTCTGCTTTAACCTATCCACCTTAGGCTACACCCATAATCCCAGAAGTACTTAAATCACATAATCCCAGTGGATCATGGATCAAGTCTCAGTCTGTAGAAGTCCCCACCCCATGACTGCATGAGGCTTTGGGGGGACAACTAGACATAAACCATAACATTCTGCCCTTGGAACCCCAAAGTCTCATACATATCCTTTTGTAAAAAAAAAAAAAAAAGACAGTTTAGTCCATCTGGAAGAGTGGCCAAAGTCCCAACAGTTTCAGCATTGCTGTAAAGTCCAAATTCCAAGTCTCCTCCAAGATCCAAGGCAAACTCTCATCTGTGAGTCCCTGTACAATAGAAGTTAAGCATATCCAACATTCAAAGGCATAAGATAAACATTAGCATTCCAAAAGTTGCAAACAAGATCATACAAAACACTGGGACCAACACATGTCCAAAAAATCCAGCAGGGTAAACATTAAATCCCATAGTTCCAACTGGAATATCTGAAAGAGTCTGTGCTGAATTGTGAGCTCCAAAGGCCTTAAATGGCCAGAACCTACAGCACTCTTGGTGGTAGTTTCCACAGCTTCTCTCTTAGGCCAGCTTTGCTCCCTCTGCACAATCCACATTCCTGGATTTTCCAAACTTCTAGGGTTTCCACTGAATGAGTTTTTCACACACAGCTTTACACATTGCCCTCTCAAGGGCATGCTGCCTGGCCTCCCTGGCCTTCTTATGAGATCGAGGTGGAAGTCTTCTTACCCTCAGAACTCCCACATTCTGCATGCACCTATGTGGATGTTGCCAAGGGTTGCTGCCAACTGGAGCAGTAGCCAGGCTTCCTTCTCTCTTGGCTGAAGGAGTCAAGGACCTAGATCACTGAGCACTCTGACCCTGATTCTGAAAAACATATTCTCCATGCCAATGCCATCTTGGAACTTGGTCTGACTGCTGCCTCCATTCTGGTACTCGGGTCTCTGCAGCTTTCTTCTCAAGGCATAGCCTCTTTGCTTTGCAATTCTGGGGCTGCAAAGGGCTGCCACCTCTTGTGATGCCCTCAGGCCATCCTTTTGATTCTCTGGTTCCTTCCCAGCAATGGAGATCCTTTCAGCTCCATCTTTGCAGTCCACAGCTTTCCTGATGTTTCCTTTCTGGCCAAAATCACATTTTAAATCATCCTTCTTGGGTCTTGATTTTCAACATAAATCTTGCTAAAAGCTACCAACCATAACCATGCTACTGCCCCAATAGTTGGCTCACTATGCAGATCAGACTCAGCGATCCTCCTGTTTTTAGCCTCCCTAGCCCTGGATTTCAGGTGCATTCCACTATGCCTGGACTGTGTGTCCAGTTCAGCCTACCCTGGTGGTGGGACTGGTGTGGCATGTGGTGCCTGGAATCAAACTATGGTCCCTGTGCTTTCCTTATCATCCCTAAACAGATGATTTACTGTGCTGAGCTATCTTGCCAGCCCCATTGGGTTTTATTTAAATAACTTAATTATCTTGAATGGTTAGGCATCAAGGAGGAGATCTTAGCTAAAACGGGTGCTAAGTAATGTCTAGGTGTGTTAATTGCATTTCTAATGCTTTCTTGCCTCACTCAGAGGAATGAAGGGGAAAGGGAAGCTTAACCCAGACACTATTTTAGGACTGTGAACAAATGACTTCATTATGAGAAGATTGTTACTCTGCTTGTGTAATGTCATAACTTTTTGGTATAATTCAGCTTTAGAATCCTCTGCAGGGAAGGCAAAGATCTCAGAACAAACTGTCATTAATATTTAACACATACACAACCAAAAAATTATTAGCCCCTTAAGCTTTTATGTAGTCTTTGTGTGCAAAAAGGGACAGAACTACAAGCAAAGTCACACTTTCAAATAAAAAGCAGCAGTCTTAACTACAGCAACTGTGGGAAAATCTAGAAACAAATTCCAACTGGAAGTTGTTGTATTTGCAATAAATAACTATCTAGGTCATCGAAAAAGGACATAAAGCTCTCTATCTCTCTTTCTTATTTGGCTCTGAGTGTAGGTAGTTATAGAATTCTAAACTCCTGATGTAATATTATCATTAATATAACCTAGCACTAACCAGTACTCTTTACTATGAACCATTCTTTTTTTTTTTTTCTTCTTGTAATTGAGATGCTTGGCAGGTAGAACTGTGACCAAATATCTCCGTCACTCTTAGCTTTCAACTTAATTAGAAATGCCACCTAATTAGACATCCAACCCCAAAATGAAGGAAAAACTTATGTTTTCTGGTTCTTGTTTTAACATCAGGGACCCTAGATACTTCGCATGAAGTCCTTCAGTACCTGAGCACTGTGGACATTAGTGGTAACCCCAGGAGGGCTGGGTGGTATACTTTGCCGACTGGTATATGTGTGGTTGGAATTGTTCCACTATTTACAAGAAAAATATTGTTAGCCAAAAAAGACAGTTTTGTTGAGGGACTGAAGGTTAAAATGTAAAGTGTTCTGTAGGATTTCTGCCCAAATCTCACCAACCATGAATAAAGGGCAGAATCAGAGTGGTAATAAACTGCAAAAGTGTTAAAAAGAAAAAAAAATTACTTGGGGTACAAGACAGGGACAGATGGAGAATTAAGAAGCAAGAGCTTATAGTGTCCAAATCACAGGAGCAGGTGTCAACCTGGACTCAGATTTGGTTTTCAGCCAGTTACCTTTGTGTGCCCTCTTAGTATTTTTAAAACATGTGAAGTCGTTCTGAGCCTTAATAGCTGATTAGAAAATTCCACTTAGAATTTATTACAGTTTAATTTCTTTAAATGATATACAGATGGTCCCTTACTTAGGATGGCTCAACCTAATGACTTTTTTCACTCTAATATGATAGGGAATCCATAAACATTCAATAGAAACAAGAGTCTGAGTTTTGAATTTTTTTCCTTTCCTGGACAAATGAAATGACCTTGATGCTCTCTTGCGCTGCAGGGAGCCATAAAGGAGCCGCAGCCCCCTGAACCTCAGATGACAGCAGGGAGCAGTGTGATCCATGCTGTGCTTACTCGCCTGGGGTCTGTTTTCATTCAGTTTGCTCTTGGGTACAGGTGTTCAGTAAATTAAATGAAGTAGTCAACACTTTTTAAAATCTAAAATAGACTTGTATTAGAAGATTTTATGCAAATAGAAAGTAGTGTAAGGTTTCTGAGCACGTTCATGGTAGATTTGGCTAAGCTGCGATGGTTGGTAGTTTAGATACATTGAAATGCAGTTGCAGCTGATGATATTGCAGCTTATCATGGGTCTGTTGCATTGTAATCCTATCATAGATTAAGGGCTATCTGTATAATGATGTATGGATTCTTTGACATAAAAACAATGATTTACAAATATTATTTTTTGATTTATTTTGCAGACATATAATGCCTGTTTCCTACTTGCTTTTATTTTTCATTTATCAAGATCAATTACTTCCCCATTCCTAGAAAATATTAAAATTAATGATTGCTAAAACAAAATAAATCAATAATTATCAATAATGGTAAACATTCCGGAGGCACTGACCAAACACTTTGATTTTAGTTGTGTAACATAATACTCACAACTTTTATAACAACTTTACAAATTAAATACTCTGTTCTACTATGGGAAAATTAAACTACTCAGAAAAATGCAGATCTATCCATGACTTTAGAAGCTTTATCTGTAACTATAATGCCATATGTAAGAGCTGATTATTCTCATTGCTGTCAGTTCTATCAAAGGTATGTTTCCTATTACATCTATCACACTGTATCATACTTAGTTATTTGTAATGCACAAGCTATAAGGATGCAGGTGTAAGACAAATCTCCTGTAGGTCACTAAGGATTCAGGTATGAGACAAAGTCTCTCTTTGGGAAAACTGTCATACCCCATGTATTTCTGTAGTTACCTCCTATCTGTTCGTGGTTTTACTCTCACACTCTTTTAGGCTGCTTTCCACATGGCCACCAAAAGAATTTTTGCAAATTCCAAACTCCATTAAGTTACCTCTCTGCTTAAAACTTACCCATAGCTTCCATTGCTTTGAAGGTCAAAAATCAAAGTACTTCACATAGCTTATATCATGGTCACATGTGCTCACATGATACCTTTGTGCTTGTTCTCGAATTGCACATGCTGTTCTTTGAATCAGTCACACACATTGTGCCACCTTTTAGATACATCGAAATCCCTGAGACTACACCCATAGTGAAACATTTTTCCTTTGAAGTACCTTCTTCCTTCTCTGTAGAATGTGCTTGCCTTGTAGAGTTCATTACTTGCCAACTTTCTTATCTTGTCTCAAAAGAATTTCCCTAGGAAAGCCTAACTTGACCTCCTGCAATATGAGTAAATCTCTTTTATTTTGCTACTATGTCCCACCATCAGGTGTATTTTTCTTATTTTGTAGCATTTTCTTGGTAGTAATTTCATATTTATAATATGACTGACTCACAAATAGAGCTGCCCCTGTAGACTGTAAGTCCCAAGAAGAATAGCCTCTTCCTCCTCCCCCTCTTCTTCCTCTTCCTCTTCTTCTTGTTCTTCTTTTTCTTCTTCTCCCCTAGCTCTTCCTCTTATTTTCTCTCTCTCTCTCTCTCTCTCTCTCTCTCTCTCTCTCTCTCTCTCTGTTACTGTTTGAATTCTGATACTATTATAGATCTTTGATTAATGGTCATATTTTTTATTTCAATGAGTTCACAATGCAGAGCAAAGCCACAGGAAAAAGCTTTTCAATCATTGCTAACCCCAGTCTCATGTCTCTTGCACTGATCTCCTGGCTGTGATGCTCATTTCTATGTTTCCAGTCTAAGTCTTTATAAGACTATCATGATGACGTATCTCATCTTTAAAAATTACTATGCGAATTCCAGGATAGCTACCATAATAGAAATCATGTACCACACAAAATAGAAGAGAGTACCATTGAGACTGAGGAATGTTTTCAGAGTACACACCCCTATCCAAGAGAAGCCACCTTGATGGAAGGGCACTGTTATTCCTGTGGAATGTTTTCACTACAGGTATGCTGGTTGCTCTTGCCTTGTACTTGCTAATTGTATATTCTTGGGCTTTGTCCTGCTTTGTCCCTGCTTTCAGAATATTTGTATAAATTTATGCCTAGCTACAGTTGCTGAATCCACAGTAAAATTTATGACCATCATTATTATCATTAATTAAATTACATAGGTGTCTTCTCTGTACGCATTGTGCCTGCCTCCTGTGATGATCTTAGTCACCGAGAAGTCCCTGAGCTTCCCATTTTTACTGTGTCTCTGTTTAAAGCTCAGCGTGCTTCTGCTTTTCTCCCCCACCACCACACAACCTGGGCTTGCTGTCAAATCCAGGGCCTAGGGTGGGCCAGATAGCTCAGCAGATTAAAGCACCTGCTTAAACTCTGTCTCTGCTACCCAGGAATGCTGAGAGACTGGGTGTGGTGGCACATGACTGTAATCTCAGTGTTCAGGAGGCTGAAAGCAGGAGGATTGCCATGAGTCTGATCTGTGTAGTGTAACCCTGTAGACCTTGTATTAAGTACATTAAAAAAAAAAATTCAGGTCCTTATTCATGGTAGGGAAGCATTCTACTCCCACGCTATGTCTCCATCACTAAAAATCAAGTGTGCTTCAAAGATCTGCAGAAATACATCAGTTAGCCACAATCTTTCGTGACCATGTAAAATAAATTCATTTCCTCTAGCCCAGATCTGTGGACAGCAGCTACATGAACCTGGTCCAACAGCACTACTCTTTTGAGCCTCAGGGTAGTATTGTTACTCATTTGTTTGCTTGCTTTGTTGACAGAGGTCTCACTACACATTTCAGACTTGTAGTGATCCTCCTGTCTCAGCCTCCTCTGTGTTGGGATTACAGCGTGCGCCCCCATGCCCGGTTTCAGTGGCCTATGGTATGGTGCGCCTGAGGATCTGAGCCTGCATGGCCTGTGGTACTGGCACTGGAACTTGGGACCTTGCATTTGCCATCCAGGCCTTTAGACCACCGAGCTGTCTCGACAGCCCCTCAGTGCAGTATTTTTATGTTTAAAATAAACATATTTATCCTGTATGTTTACTTTTAGAATAAAGTGGAGGTTAACATATAAAGCAAGTACTCTTCCTTGAGCTCTTTCTAAATGTCAGAGTAATTGGTGTAGATGAAGAAATGAATAAAGAAATGGTCCTTACTATAACAAAGACACCATTACTCAGCACAAGGCCAAAAGTATATGAATTAATTCAGGACTATATTTCTCACACCCTAGATTAGTGCTTTTCTATTCGGGATTCATGGTGGCATATTTATGTATTCATTCAAGATGGGCATGCTGCTACCTAATAAAACAAGAAGCCAGATTGAGATTATTGCTAACATAATTTTCAATGTCAGTGAATGGTTCAGTTCTGGAGAAGACTTAATAGATTGAGTTTCTCTCGCCAGGGCACAGGAGGTGACTGGAGGGCTTGGTTAAATGGACAGGAAAGAACAACTCCTGATATCAGAGTAGTGGGAATCTCATTACTATTCATGACTCTTGCTGTTCCTTTGTTCCTTGCACTTTCTAAGACTCCAGGCATTTCTTTTCTGGTTCCATTTTTATTCATTAATTTTCTGATTTTTTTTTTTCCCTCAGCCTGGAGACTTGAATAAAAATTTGCTTTGGTCATTCAAAAACCAAAAGTAAAGTCTTTCCCTCTAAAAAGTGTGGTAGGGGTTCCCGTTTGTTTGCCTTTTAACTCTGTGTGCAAAGAGGCTTTCCAGCAACCTGTAGTCAAAGAACAAGTTACAAATGAGCCATTTATGTAGATGATAAGTCATAGTTGAAAAATGAAAGAGGAAAGAAAGGAAAACTGTATGAAGGAAAGAAACCCTCACAACCTCCCCAAGATGGTGTTCAGAAATAAGTCTGCATTTTGGACCTGATGAGACTCACTGTCTCTGCTTGTCTGTGCATGTGTGTATGATGATCTTGAGTAGTATCTAGGTTAAAATTAAGAAGTAGACATGAAAATATTGACATCCTGATTAGCGTATATTTGTTATATATTTGTATTATTTCAAAAGCTTTGCTTAAGTAATATCTTTTAAAATTCATTTGTGGGGAAAGCCTTAAGGAATGAGGTATCCCTCTTTCTAGTTAAGACCACAAGCCTGAATACTTAAAATCCCTGTCCCATGTTTTTCAGGAAGCTTGGAATATAGCCACTGTCTTCTGTATAGTTAAAATACAGTACTTTATTCTGTGACCTTGATTTTCTTATTGTACTTCTGTGTGTACTTTAGTTGTATACTACCTAAAAATCTTTTAGAAGGAAAATGTGTATTATAACCACAAAGTTGTCTTCTTTGTCAAGTATAGTACAAATGAAAACATGAGATGTTAGGTAGTCTGTATTTTAAAAGACCACTGCCACTTTCACTTCTATTCTTATTTCTATGATTAGTAAATGATAGTTGATCATTAGGACAGTGATGCTGTTGCTTTTCATTTTATTTTTTAACCTTATGTATCTAGAGGAATTTAGATTGCCATTGTTACATGTAAATTATTCATCTATAACTTAGGAAGTTTGTGTATTGTGAATAGTGTTACAGAACGTTTCAGGAGCTTCTGGAAACATCTATACTCCCTAGGAGAAGGCCTGAATTTGACACTGAGATCTTTACTAACAGTTCTAGTGGAAGTAAATGAGGAGGACACACAGTCTAGTTCATGTACCAGTTGTGTAAATGAGGACTCCATACACTTGGACCTTAATTGATCTTCTAGTGAATAGTGAATAGCTTTATGAGTCTATCTTTAATTTACATATGCATACTGTTGCCCTTCTTTTTCTGAGAAAGATAAATGGGAGAATTTTTCTATGGATTTCTTTCTAAGTAATTTTGATTCCATATCACCCTCTAAAACAATAAATAAGCTTTGTTTTCAGAATTTTAAAATTTATTTATTTATTTATTTATTTATTTATTTATTTATTTATTTGGTGTAGTGTCTCTTTAGGCAGCTCGGAATCAAAGTGATCCTCCTGTCTCAGAATCCCCAGCACTGGGATTATTGGCACATAGCACCAGGGATTAAACCTGGATACTCGCATTTGCCATGCAGGCACTTAGACCACCACAGTCTCCCCAGCCCTATCTTTTAGAACTCTGAATGGCAATCTACTTGTTCCACTCAACTGCCTGTATTAATGCATTGATTTTTAAATTATCTTGACTTTTGGGTAGTGGAACTTTATGCAAGTTTGTAAGACATGAACCTATTTTCTTAGAAACTTCTGTCCTCTGGACCATGATCATTTCATGTATTACTCATTTTTACAGTTGGAGTAAGTGAATTCTTTAAGTAAGCCTAGTTCTTTTTGGTAAGGAATGCAACTACAGAGCGACCTTTAACATTTTAGAGACACTCGTGGCCACTCAATTATTTACTGATGCAGAGTGTGTGAACAGGTAGAGTTAGAATCTAGGTTTTATATGTCTTTTGAGAAAATACATCAAGAGCTCATAGTGAAGTTTTATATCCAAGTTCAAGGCTATGAGATTTTTACTTTTTACTTTAAATGAATATATGTTTATAATTTCTCCTGATTTGCAAACCTGGTTTTCAGAGGTATCAATATAAGTACTGAGTTTTTTGATCCCACAAAATAATACAATGATATCTACACTATTGCTCATCAGATGCTTATTCAAAAGGTACTTCGAGGTTTTGTTTTTTAAGTGTTTTTGCCTGAGGGTGAATTCCACCAGAGAAAGTGCTGTAATAATTTGTTGTTTTCATAGAACTTTTATCTATTGATAAAAGGTATGGAGTTATATCTTCATTATTTTTCTTTCACATATAACTATTTTCAGCATTTTTTAATTGATTGTGTCTTATTATATAAAAATGTTTCACATGTCATAGATTGTTCTAATAAATGAGGTGCTTTTAAAGTGATGTGAACCCCATCCTGACTTTGCTCTCCCCTTTTCTACAGTCCATATTTAATAGTGCACTCTATATTTCCACTTAAAGTTTTGTGAATGAAAATTTGTATTAGTAAATGATGTAACTGTATTCTCTTCTTTAGTTCTTTTTACTTGACAACATTTTGTGGAAAGGTTTTCAGTATTATATCAACTTTTCTAATATGTTAATATGTAAATATACAGGGGTCTAGACTAACTGTTCTTTATTGGTGGAAATTTCCCTGGACTTTTGCTTTCACGAACATAGCTGAAGTAAATGGCCTTGTGAACACTCTAAAGATATTTCTATCTGTGTGTGTTTAGCAAATCTCTAGATGTAGAGTTTCCAGGTCAAGGAGTAAATGCACATTTCATTTTGTTAGATTCTACCAAATCCCCTTCCTAGAGCTTTTCATTTTACCTTCTCATTATCAATGAGTGCATGACACTTCAGCCATATTTTGATTGTTTGTTCATTTTTGGTGACTAATTCAAGCCCAAGTCCTCAATACGTTTCTGAAAGGTGAATGCATTGTCTGAAAGAAAATGCCTGTTTTGTGTGGATTTCAGAGAGACAGGTCCTTCGAGACTTCTTTTGTGTCCTATCATTTCCTGGATGTGATGTTTATGGTGGTTATTTTCTTCCTTCCTTTTCCAGCTATGGTTTTATACTCCAGTAATACAGCCTGTTCTTAGCTCTGCCACTATGCTAGAAATTCCGTGTCACAGTTATGTGCCTTATTCTAGAATACTAGCTCCTTAATGGCAGAGACATTGATTGCACTTTTCTCTCCAACAGTGCTTCTAGTTGGGTTATGCACATTGCAGGAAATTAACTGAAGTCCACATTGGTCCTTTGAGAAGCTTTTTAGTTCCTTAAATCATATCTGTCCATGTACATCAAATGTATGTCAAGAAGATTGAGTTATTTATTTATTTATATTTTTATTTTCATTTTTTTAATTTTTGAGACAGGGTCTCACTGTGCAGTTCAGGCTGGCCTTGAGCTCCCTTTTGTAGCCCAGGCTGGTCTCAAACTCACAACGATCCTCCTGCCTCAGCCTCCCAAGTGCTGGGATTACAGGCGTGAGCCACCAGGCCCGGCAAGTTATTTAAACTTCAAGGAATCACAGCGTATGGAAACTTGGACACTTATCATCTTGTGCTTGCCTACCTCCAGCCTCAAAAAAGATATAAATGATATAGCTTTGATATATACATATAAATATAGACATATACATGATATAGATATATATAGAAATAAATAGATTCAGAAGATATATATATATACATATATATATACATATATATATATATATATATATATATATATGCAGATATAGAGATAGACTCGACTGAAACATAGGTATATAGATATAGACATATATGATATAAGTATAGGTATAGATATATGGATATGGATGAAATTAGATTATATGAAATTAGATATAGATTCATGTTATGGTTTATGTCTAGTTGTCCCCTCAAAGCCTCATGAGTCAGGGGGCAGTCATTTCTAGACCTTGAAACTTGATCCATTATCTCTGGGATTATGGGTCCCAGTACTTCTGGGATTATGGGTATAGCCTAAGGCAGAGGCTGAGGCGAAGAGCCTGAATGTAATATAAAGAGAGACAGAGAGATAAACTAGAGCTGTTGCTCTGCTGCCATGTTTGGTTGGCTGCCTCTGTCACCATTTTGTTGCTGTTCTGCCGCCATGAAGTGGATGCTGTCTGTCCTGCTCCACTCAGCCTTGGGCCAGCCGAATATGGACTGAAACCTTCAGTAACTGTGAGCTAATGAACCTTTCTTTCCTTCATTTTGAGTGTCGAGTATTTGTCCCAGCAACGAGGAAAAAGTAACTGAGACAATCCAGAATTGCAAAGACAATTCTGGGTAACAAACGTAGGGCAGGAAGCATTATCATTCCTGATCTAAAGTTATACTACAAAGATACTGTAATAAAATCAGCATGGTAATGGCAAAAACATAGACATGAGGGTGAATGGAATAGATTAGAAAATGCAGAAGCAAATACAAACACACTCAGCCACCTTATCTTCACCAAAGGGGCCAAACACACTTTCTGGAAGAAAGATAACCTCGTTAACAAATGGTGCTGGAAAAACTGGCTCTCTACGTGCCGAAAACTAAAATGTAACCCACATCTATCACCATGCACTAAACTAAAGTAAACATAGATTAAAGATCTAAACACTAACAGAGAAGCAATAAATCTCCTGGAAGAGAAAGTGGGAGAAAATCTTGAAGATGTTGGGGTAGGCAAAAAATATGGTCAAAAATAAAAATGCACATTTAACACTTGAAAGCATCAACAAATGGGACCTCTGGCTAAGAAGTTTTTACACATCAAAGGAAATTGCCAACAAAGTGAAAAGACAACACACAAATATCGAAAAGATTTTAACTAATAAGTATTCAGACAAAGGTCTTCTATCTAGAATCTACAAAGAACTAAAAACCATTAGGTTTCCAAAATTCAAAGACCCAATCCAGAAATGGACATTGAGATGAACACTCACTTCTCAGAGAAAGAAATTCAGCAAGCCTACAAATACATGAAGAAACGCTCTATATTGCTAGTCATTCGTGAAATTCAAATTAAAACTGAGAAACCATCTCACCCCAGAAAAAATTGGCTGCCATAAAGAAACCAACCAGCAACAAATGATGGAGAGGCTGTGGGGAAAAAGGAACCCTTCTCCTCTGCTGGTGGGAATGCAGATTGGTGCAACCATTATGGAAAGCGATGTGGAGGATACTTACAAAACTAGAACTGGAAATCCCATTCAACCCAGCTAACCCTCTACTGGGAATTTTCTCAGAAGAACTGAAAACATCATACCCTAGTGATATCTGTGCACCTATGTTTATAGAAGCCCAATTTGTAATAGCCAAATCTTGGAAACAACCAAAATGCCCATCATTTGAAGAATGGTTGAAAAAAAATGTGATATTTTTATACAATGAAATATTACTCAGCTATAAAGAATGATAAACTAGAAGACTTCATATATAAATGGATGTATATTGAACACATACTCACAAGTGAAGTAAAACAGACTTACATGTGTAAATATCATATAGTCTCCCTAGTGTAAGAACTCTAAGGAAGAAATAAAATTGAAGGGTATAACACAACTGAATGTGTTATGGATTAAACAACAAAGTGACTGGAAGCAGAAAAGAGAGAAAACATACCAGGAGCAAAACCATGTACTTATGTACACAGGATGAATCAGATATTGGTCCTAAGAACCTTTAAAAGGTCCATCACATTGATCATAGCACCATGCAACACTAAAACTCTGTTTGGAATGCTAGTTATTCTGGTCTTTTAGATGTGTACTGCTTCCAATTTAAACCCAGTTACTGTTATATTCTCTCTCACGTAAATGGTTGGTTAACAAAAAACAGAAAAAGAAAATGGTATTAATTCAGAGTAAGAGACTGGGCAAAATGCCATAGGCTTGACGAGCTACAATTTTGTATATCCTTGGATTTCTAAATGTCTGCGTAGCCGGGCGTGGTGGCTCATGCCTATAATCCCAGCACTCGGGAGGCTGAGGCAGGAGGATTGGTGCGAGTTCGAGACTAGCCTGGGCTACAAAAGTGAGCTCAAGGCCAGCCTGAACTGCATAGCGAGACCCTGTCTCAAAAAGACAAAAAAAAAAAAAAAAAAAA
>PVJA010017156.1:0-10640 GCA_004027025.1 Myocastor coypus | reverse complement strand
CTTTTCTGCTTGAGGGTTGAAAATGTAAGTTAACAGACCAAAAATTGGAGAAAAAGAAGGGCTATGAGGATAGCCAATATTTTGGCCCTAGCCTTTCAAGGTCAGTAAGGACTCAGGACATAAGAGAACCTGTGCTGTAATATCCTATAACTCAGGGGTGTCCCAAATTTTCTGGTCAAGGAGATTATGGGACTTTAGAGGAAAGGGAAAAATGAACTATAGTGTGTCTAAGGAGAGTCATTCAGAGAAAAAAACATTCTCTCAGGCTTTCACAAAGAGCAAACTGGTTAAGCAATGACCATGACTCATCCCGAAGGCTGACACTAACAACAGTTCTACAAAGAACTGTACATGGTTTCAAAGTTAATCCTGAGGGGATTTGACCTTGGAAGATACAAAAGATGAATATTTTGTTATACATGTCTTGCTTTAACTTACCCTTGATCACTCAGTGGAAAAGGTTAATTATGAGGCATAAAATGCAGAACTAGATTAGTATGATGAGTTGTAAGAGGCTTACATCAACAACCTTCAACATTGTCAGTTTTACCTGTAACCCACTGCAATTATGGAACATTGGACTACGTATACATCTATTTTCTCTCAGTTCAAAGAGAAGAAATTTTTTTTCTTTCCTTATCAATATTTATTAGAAAATGTATCATGTCCACACCTTGTGCTCTGTATTACTGTTATGAGGACAATATGCAATGTGTCAATTATTGCGAATGTACTGCTAATGTGTTGTGAAACTATCATATTGATAGCTCTTATTAAAAGTAATTAAAAATAAAAAAAAAGAAATTAGATATACATGAAATTACAAGCATTTTAAAAGGGAACTTCAAAATCCTAAAGCTGTTGGTGAGTTATAGGATTCTTTTCTTTTTATTTCATTCTTTTTCTTGTCATTAATGTTTCACAAAAAGTTCAAGTTAGGTGGAATCCTCAGCTGACTGAATTTGATACTGTCTTTCTAGACTTTTCTCCTTCAGCAAAAGTACAGTTTGATTGCTTAAGAAGGGGTAGCATGAATATTACCTGCTGACCTCTGAGGGCAGTGTGGATTGATTGTAACAGGTTGTCTGCAAATCAGACCCTTTTCAGAGTTATATGACGTGCCAGGCATGGTGGTGCACGCCTGTAATCCCAGCACTCGGGAGGCTGAGGCAGGAGGACTGGTGCGAGTTCGAGACCAGCCTGGGCTACAAAAGTGAGCTGAAGGCCAGCCTTAACTGCACAGTGAGACCCTGTCTCAAAAAGACAAAAAAAAAATAAAAAATAAAAAAATAAAAGCTATATGACGTGCTGTATATGTGGGACTCAATTATTGACTCATAGAAAAAGTACAACAAACCTATGCATTGCTCCTGTCCCTTAATAGAAATGCTCTTTTTTCATGAGAAGAACATATTCATAAAGGGAAAGAAAACTACTGTCTGAGAGAGAGATGGGAGAGGGGTCCTGAGTAAGTGGTCTCCTGGAAACTGTTTCTTCCAGGGACTTTTATAGAAGAAAACCTTGGAGTGATGTGAGTCTAAGGTGGTGAAGAAGACATGAGAACTCGCTTAGGTGGGCATGAGGTAGGACAAAAATATGGTCAACCAATGAGATTACAAGAATCGTTGCTCAGGTAAAATTGATGAAATCCAGTATCAAATGGAGAAAGGAGTCATGTACCAAGCAGACAAGAATACCAAACAAGGTTTCTTCCTGTTGGGCTTGGGCTAGTGACTCCTTTAGGCTCTTTTAAGGCAACTGATATTTATTTAGCATATAAATCCCTGATGCCCATCCTTAGGGAAGTATGTGGCTGCATTGGTTTACTCTTGTCTTGAGATCTGGCCCACAGTGGACAGTGTCTGTCCATAGTTGTAAAGTGACATGGTCTTCCATGTTGTCCTAGAGGGCCTGGCACTATCTGCCTATAATATTTCTATCTAATTTAGCTATCTACCACATTGCTCCCTGAAGAAGTAACCTGAACTGCCATGAGATCTTTAGATGGAACTTCTGGAGAGTGTCTCTGACTGCTGGTTTACAACTATGACTCCTTTCAGTCTGAAAAAGCCAGAAATACTCTCTTCCAATGCTCTTTCTTCTCTGGTGCAGAAAGAGTATCTGAAGAGAGAGTTACAGTGACTCCCATCTGCTAATTTCAGACATGGAATTCTTAACATTGGGTAGCAGTTTACTACTTTCTCACATGACTTAATTTCATAGTGATCAACTATAGCAAAATTAGCAATGTTGGACTTTTTCTTTCAATCAAAAATTATATAGTACGTTGCATTTCTATTGCCTGTTGTCATATTATTCTTGCATGAGAAGGACTAAAATAAAGGGGAGAGAAAAAAAACAACCTTTAAAATAAAGAACAACTCCAAAAGGTAAATCCTGCCTGTTTGGAGTGGGCAATAGAACTAGTCAGACTCTGGATTTAACAGAGTTGGTTTGGAATTTTAGGTAAATTTTAGCAGGTGGATAATTTCCGTGTCTGAATTTTCTTATTTTTAAAACTAGTTTTAATTTTCAGCATTTTATACCATAAATATTATACATATTTAGGTGCAGAAACCATTATCCAAAATGTCTGAGCCTATCAATACCAGGTAGTATAGTTGAGAACTAGCAATTTACTACAAAAAAATTTAAGAATGAAAATTATTTTTCTGGTAGCGTTCCTTTTCAAAACTTACACTTTATTATTTAGCCTTAGAAAAATGCAATTATGTGTTAGACCAAAAAAATAAATTATACAGATATATAATAAAAAACATATCACAACCCCTGTTTTGATATAGATTTGTATATATAAACAAATTTATCTAATATTGAGACCTATATAAATCTTATAAATAGCCATGTAGACACACACATGCATATTTATGTAAATGCCCATTTCCAGTGGCTCCATTCTTTGACCTTTTGTTTTTCTTTTTTTTTCAATATAGAGATGTACTCTTGTAGTGAAGCTTTTCTCCCCATCCCTGGGTCTATTTTTTGGAACATGGTAGGCAATATCTGCACACAAAACTACTATTATTGACATTTTGTCATTCATGGTTAGTATGTTGACACCAGCCTGTTTAGGTTTTAGAGATAGCATCAAACCTCACAGTGACAGTGGTAATCAAAGAGCTCTAGACAGAGGGTGAGTGTGAAGAATGTTTTGAGTGATAGCACACTTCTTTTGAGATACATGATAAGGATGCTCTCAAGATTTTCAAAGGGTTTTCCTGGGCTAATGTTTTAATCTATGAATATATGGCATGTCATATGTCCCTGTGCTAGGCATGGCTCTTATTTTCCTGGTACCTGTCTCTCCTGCTCTCCACCACACACTAGAGAATTGCACTTCTTCATTTTTTATTAGTCAGCAAATGCTGGCTGCCCCAATAAGATATCACAGACTGGGCAGCTTCAACCACAAATTTCTCAATGTTCTAGAGACTGGCAGTTCAAGATCTAGGAGTACAAAATTTGTTGTCAGGTCCTGGTGAAGGTTCTCTGTTTTCACACAGCCCACCATCTTAAACATCTTCCTTTACTGTCAGTGATGTAAAGAGTATGAGTTGGGGGGGGGAGAGAGAGAGAGAGAGAAGAGAGAGAGAGAGAGAGAGAGAGAGAGAAGCAGGGGGAGGTAAAGGGGTAGGGGATGGGGGAGGGAAAGACCAAGCTTGAAAGAGAAGAACAGGTAACACATAAGCCCCCTGGCTTCTCTTTGTACAAGGCTACTGACCCCACCAAGAGGGCTACAACGTGATGACTTCATATGAGCCTTGTTACCTTGGAAAGGTCCAAATACCATCATGTTAGAGTTTGTGCTTATACAGACAAATTTTGAGGGGGCATAGTTCAGTCCACAATGCTACCCTGGCCAACTACACATCCACTGAAGTTTCTAATTGCCAGTCTTTGGAATTCCAACTCATGGGTCCCCTGCTATGATGGCCATGCTGTTACAAGCTAGAAAGTGCCTGAGTTGCCAAGCCAGCACATGTATGGTACTTCCTGGATGGCATGGAATCACTCTGTATTTAAATAACCAATAAATAAACTGTTGTGTTAAGTCAGTGAAGTTTAGGAAATGTTACCACAGGAGATCCTATCCTACTTCTGCTTAATAGAACATTCAGAATGCAAGGCTGTATTTCATCTTAAACAATACTTTAGAAATCTATCCTCTATGACATTACTTTTAATTTTGCCAACTTTAAAAAGAAATGAAATAAAGTTTATGTGCAATATAAGTAAGATTAATGTGCAGTTTTAAAAGAGTACCAATCAGGCTGGGCGTGGTGGCGCACACCTGTAATCCCAGCACTCGGGAGGCTGAGGCAGGAGAGGATCGGTGCAGGTTCGAGAACAGCCTGGGCTACAAAAGTGAGCTCAAGACCAGCCTGAACTGCACAGCGAGACCCTGTCTCAAAAAAAAAAAAAAAAAAAAAAAAAGGAGTACCAATCAATCCAGTTAGATTATTTTTTAAAAAGAAAGCTAAATTTTAAAGTATTCAAAGTCATATTTTAGCAATTTATGACATTTTTTCAGACAAAAAATTAGAATGATTACCTTGAAAATTACTGACTTTGATATGAACAAAATATAACTTACAAGATCAAGGAAGGACTTGAATTCTTGTTCTGCTGATCCTATGAATTTTCTAGGGAATTTTACAAAATATGGCCGTGCTTGATCTCATTTTTCATAGGAAGCATGAATCATGGTACATCCCTACATCATGGCCCACTGTAAAGTACATGGAAGTCTGAGAAATGTAAATTTTTCTTAAATTTCTCAGATTTGTTTTTATTTTTATGCTATCACAACTGCTAGTAGTCTTTTTATTTCTTTATTTGTTTGGTACAGGATCTCACTACTCAGCTCAGACTCATAGCTATCCTGTTTTTAGCATCACCAGCACTGGGATTACAGATGTGCACCACCAGGTCCAGTCTTGGTGGATGGCTCAGCTCACCAAGGGGTGGCCCCTGAATGGCCTGTGTTGCTAGAAATTGAACCGTTGTTCCTATGCTTGCATAAGCAGGTTCTTAGTCTTCTGAACTATCTCACTGTCTAGGGATCTTTTATTATTATTATTATTTTTTTTAATCTTCTATTTATTTATTTGGTACAGAGCTTCAGTGTAGCTTGGACTCCTAGTGATCCTCTTGAATCAGCCTCCTGAGTGCTAAGATTACAGGCATGTGCTACCAGGCCCCATTTTGGGGCTGGCACAATGGGCTAGGATTCTGGGGCTGGCTCAGTATATAGTGCTAGGGATCAAACCTTGCACTTGACATGCAGGCCTTTAGACTGCTGACCTATCTCCCCAGCCCTGCTTGCCAACTCAGGCACCTTGTGTCTTGTAACCCCATGACCATCATAGCAGAACATCCTTGAGCTGGCGTTCCAAAGACTGGCAATTAGAAACTTCTAAGGTCATATTATTTGTCATATTTAAAAGGCAAATAATTTCTTCAGAGATGTTGTATATTCTTTCCTACAGTATGAGAATTAAGAATGAGATGGCATATTCATCAAAATCTTAAAACTCTCATTGACAATAACAATTAAAATCTAATCAAGGAAAAATAATTCATCCTGTGCACCTGCAAAAAATGGGACTTAATTGAAGAATAAATGTGTTAATATTTGGGAAATGATTAGCAAGATTCAGTTTTCAAGTTTTAAAACTTGCTTTTTCTTTTTGGGTTGCTTTTATAGGTTTCCAAGTTCTCAGAACCTCCAGATGCATAATTCCAGTATGCTTGCATTAGTAATCTAAATATGTTATAAAAGCTGATGTAATTTTTGCAAACCAGTTTAAGAACACCCAGTTCACGTTCTTTTACAACAGGTTTTCTTCTGACACATAACTGCTCATTTGCCCCTGAATTTAAATTAAATAATGGAAGAAATAAATTAATAATCCCTCACTACTTACAATGAATTTTCTGCATAATGCCATAATTGACCAACCCAACTTTCTTTGTGAGATTAGTCATGTTAATTACATGAAATTAAGAGAAAACAAAAACCTAGTAAGTTTGGGAATAGAGGCTCACATCTAGGTCTCTAAATTCAATGCTAGTTTTTTTTTTTCTTTCCTGAATACATAAATACCATACATTTGAGAAATTTTGTATTTAGTGGTCAACCTCCAACCATAATTTTCTTTCTTTCAGGTTTATACCTTTTGTTGATTTTTGAAGGGGAAATTTTACCAATTATTCTCACCTACAACTGTGAGATTTTCTTAGAAAACAGAAAGGTTGTCTAACTGTATTTGTGTCTATCCAGAACCCCCACACTGATGGCCATTTACAAGCAATCTGAGTCCTAGGAATTTTTTTTTTTTTTTTTTTTTTTTTGGCTAGACCTCAGTGACCACCATTTGATACTTTTACTGGCTAACCCTTTCAAAATCTATTTAGATGAAAAATCATGAAATATAGTTGCCTTGTGAATGAATTACACTTTTAACTTTGTTTTGGTCAGCTTGCAAATACCTTTCTAGAATTATAATCTTCTCTGTAATTTATGTCAGCAAAGATTTTATCTTACTTTGCATGCTAGGATTTCTTTGAAATTATTTATTATTCAAGTTACATTTTAAACTGGTGCTGGTCTATGCAGATTTTAAATGTGTTTGTCATATACCATTAGTCACTGTGTGAAATCTCTCAGTAATAGTTAGCCCTTGAATTTTCTGCAGCTAAGGAGAATTTAACAGTGATTGATGGCAGATCACTTAGCTGCTTGGCAGGCTTTCCAATTTACGGTGGGGAAATTGCTCTTTTCTTTTTGTTCATTCCTTCTGCTGCTTGTGCTGAGCAGTAAGACGCATGTGCCAGCTTGCACCCAAGAAGGGCAACGGATTGGCAGTACAGCGTGCCATTTCCACAATTATGTTTTTATCAGTTTCTCAGACTGTACTGGGAACCTCAAATATTTCCAATGACATTCTTCCATTATTGGAGGCAGCTTATTTAGGTATCCCCTCTATGCTAGCTCTCCATATGTGCTGCTTAGCTATCAGCTCTTGCATGATAAACTGGCCCTGAGCCAGGAAGAAAGACAAGTTTGTGCTTTGCTGAGAAGTCCCAGGTGTCTTGCATATGGGCTGCCAGCCAGCCCACTGATCAATGCTACCTTTCTCTGCTCCCGACATGCTGAGGAAAAACAGCTTTCCGTCACGTTGTGTTACATACATAGAAAGCACCTTGGCTGTAAGTAAGACAGAACTCAACCTCAAGTAGCATAAACAAACGATAGGTTCTTCTCACATACTTAGAAACCCTAAAGTAGGTGGTCTCTGTTGGTCAAGGACATGTTCAGCGACACTAGCTTTTCTTGTCTTTGAATTACACCACGTTTAGAACATTACTTTTTCTTTATGTCTAGGCAACATGCTAGAAAGTGGGGAAAAGTTTAGCAGGCAAAATTGTTTTCCTAGGCTGGCCAAATAGCTGAGCAAATTAAAGCACCTGCAAGCAGGCGCGGGGGCCCTGTGTTTGATCCCTTGGCCTGCTGTGCCAGCCCCGCCTCTGGGGCATGCTGAGAGGGCAGTTCAGGCTGGCCATCGTGCTGTGCACCTGCAATCCCAGCTTTTGGGAGGCTGTAATCGGGCAGACTACTACAAGTCCGATCTAGTAATGAGACCCTGAACGCCTTTCCCTAAAATACACACACACACATACACACACACACACACACACACACACACACACACAGAGTTTTCCTTACAGCAGTTTGTGTATATTAAAGAGGGATATAAAGAACCCTTCCAAGAAGACTTTCCTAAATACCTCACTAGCTCACTAGCCAGGAAATAAACAAACAAACACACAGAGAACAGGTTCCTGTTCTTGGTCCAATCAATGTCTAAGAAGAATGAGGTTGCCAAAGTTATTGTTCTGCAGGTAATCAAGAAGCCTTGTTTATTTGTATACCAAGGACTTCCAGATCCATATTTCCATTAATAGCTCTCCTAAATCCCTGCTTCCATTCAATCTAGTCTGTTAAGCATTTCAAATTTAACATGTAAAACTGAGATTTGCTTTCTCGCTATAAACCTACTTACTGATACTGGCATTGATCAATATAGGGCAATACTCAGACACTCCAACTTTGTCAGGGATGTTAAAATCCTTGCTGATGAATCTAATTAAAGAAAAATGATTCAGTGTAGTCCACGTGAGCATTTTTGTTTTGGTTCTTTGTCATGTATTTTAGCACCTCTTCACAGAGTCTTTATGTTGTAGTTCTAACAATTTCCTATTCTTAATTTAGACTAAATAAGAGTACTGTAATAAAAAGAAATGTAGGTATAACTGTCACATACTACTTTCCATCTACAAACATTTGTGAAATTTCTTTTTTCACATTGTGATTTTATCTTCTTGAGAAAAACAGGGCGTGTATATCAAGATCTTCTTTTCTATCTGTTATGTAGTTGGAAGCATAATTTCCACAGAACATTCTTTAAACTACTAGCTCTCCTTTTACAATGTCCTTTTCTTCCCAAGACTAAATTATTCAAAGTGTTGGCTGTCAATTAGTTGTTTTTGGACTTCAATCAGGAAGGTGTGGCAAGGAATCCAGGGATCCACTTGTACAACCTTGTGCCTTTTTACCTTATTAGTGATCTTGTCCAACAAAGCTTAGATTCAGTAACCCCTCCCCCCTTTTGTTCTCTGTGAATTTTCAAGGTATGGGATCATTTTCTGCAAAAGGAGACTCAGGAGCGTTTCCATAAAGGCCATAGTTCAAGCCCTCTAAAAGATGACACTGTGCAGCCCCCTTGAGACTGTCAATTGCCATGCTTCTTTCTCCACTAAGCATTTTGGAGTGATGGAGCTTTACTTTGGGGAAAGACCCTTATCACTCTTCTTATATAGGCAAGAAGCAGGCACTGTATGAGAATTCAGTAAGGTACACTTTATATCTCACAAAAGGAGCTTCAGTTACACCTCTTTAGCATGGCATCCAAGGAACCTATAAACTGGATTTTTATGAAACATGTATCCATTCAACAAATACTTAATGAGTATTATGTATGTGGTCATAACTTGTTTTGGTGCCAGCGATAAGCCAGTGAAATGAAACCGATGAAAATTAGTATTCTAATGGATCGTATCTCCATTCAAGTCAATTATCTTGTTGAAATAATTTTGTCATAAGAACATTAAATGCTACTCTATAAATCCTCTTGCTACTTTATCTACTTTACCTTTAAGTGCTGCATTTAATGAGGTACTGGGGCTAACTGCTATGAGCTCATGAGAGCTGTTTGTAAGATTTTTCAAGAATTTTATAAGGCAATTGCTATGCCTGGTCATTATATAGAAATAATTATGAATTAACTAATTATCTTTATAAGTAAAATAGTGATAATTACTTTGCTATACTTTTCTTATAATCTCACAAAAGGCAGTCAACCTGTGCTTCAGATTTTATTTATAGGTATTTTGTGATACTAGTGGATATAATTTATAATAGTGTGTTGTTACTTCCAAAGTCCAAGTTCAGTGATAATGTATCACCATGAAAACCAGCAAATCATGGACTTTTGACTTACTAGGTGACCAATTGGTAGATATTGGAGCCAGCAGACCTCTGGCTCCATCCTCCTTGGCCCTTTTCTTTACAAACAGTTACAACATTTTAAGACATAACCTAATAATTAATTCTTTCAGGCAACATCTGCTCTGTATGGATTGAGTACTATGCACTGAATCAGAACCCGAGGCTTTGTAAGTGAAAATAGAATTGTCACTGACCTCAAGTCATTTTGAATCTGAGTTTGATAAATGTACAGATAATGGTATTACTAGGCTGTGGCTATCACAACATTGCAAGAACTTGATTAGAAGAGCTAAAACTATGGAAACAGGATCAGCCAGATAGCTCATTAGCCTCTAGCACCTGCTTAGACAGAGTGCAGTGGCCAGGGTTCAACTCCCAACACACCATGCCAGCCCTGACCCCAGTGCATTCAGAGAAAGTGATGGAGACTGGGTGTGGTATAATCCTAGCACTTGGGAAGCTGCACACAGAGGGATCACTATGAGTCTGATCTATGTAGTGTGACCCTGCAGACTCTGTAGACCCTGTATTAAATACAAATAAATAAATAAAGTTTAAAAAAACAATGGAAATAGGCACCACTGGGAGCTGAGCCGCCGTGGGTAAGCTCCCTGGGCCCCTCTGCCCTGCCTCTGCGTTCCCGCGACTAACTTCCTGTTCCAGCCCAGACTCAAATCGCACCGCTGGGAGCTGAGCCTGCGTGCCCGCCGCGGGTAAGCTCCCTGCGCCCCTCTGCCCCGCCTCTGCGTTCCTGGGACTAACTTCCTGTTCCAGCCCAGACCCAAACCGCACTGCTGGGAGCTGAGCCCACTCTGGCTGGGTCAGGATCCTTGGCCTGCCTTCCCTCCCCCCACCCTTTTTTTTTGAACCCCTCCAGCCCAAGCTCCAGCACCGAACCCATCAAATAGCCTGTTTGACAACCGATCTGGTCCACGAGCCTACCAGGACTACTCAATCCCAAAGCTCCACCTCCACCTACAGACCACATCCGCCAGGATTCACAAAAGCTAGCAGCCAGAGCCCCAACACAAGAGTCAGGAACCTCTGT
>PVJA010017155.1:13018-42191 GCA_004027025.1 Myocastor coypus | reverse complement strand
CAGGAGGATTGGTGCAAGTTCGAGACCAGCCTGGGCTACAAAAGTGAGCTCAAGGCCAGCCTCAACTGCATAGCGAGACCCTGTCTCAAAAAAAAAAAAAAAAAAAAAAAAAAAAAAAAAAAAAAAAAAAAAAAAAAAAAAAAAAAAAAAAAAAAAAAAAAAAAAAAAAAAAAAAAAAAAAAAAAAAAAAAAAAAAAAAAAAAAACCATGCTTGGTAACATATGTCTATAATTCCAGCACTCTGAGAGTTTGAGGCACAATGATCTTAAAATTGAGCCCAGCCTGAGCAATTTATTGACTTACTAATACCTTTTCCCAAAAATCAAAAAATAAAAATGTCTACGAATGTAAGGATGTAGCTCAGTGGAAAGGTTCAGGGTTCAATCCTTAGTACACACACACTCAAAGAAAAAAATTTATATATTGATTACATGGAGTGAATAAGAGGTTTCCTTTTTTTTTTTTTTTTTTTTTTTTCCCTTTCTTTCCTAGTTGTTCCACTTGGCATACAATGAGAATTGAGAAACATCAGAACTTGCAAGTCAAAGCATCTCAGCTCATCCCTCTGGATTTATTCAATGAAACTGGGCTGCAAGGAGCTGGAAACGAAAACTGAGCTACAGTAACTCAAGTTCTTCTGACTCTCACCTGAAATTCTTTTCTCCACATCAATGATAACAAGTCTGTTTATCTTCAGTCGCTGGACATGTCCTTAGCTAAGATACTGAGTGAAGAAACACGAAGAGGAAGCTTTGCTAAATACACTTCCTTTGTGGTGATGTAAGTTGGATTGTTGGTCCCCAAGCCAAACTCTAAGCAAAGGTCCCATCACCCTAGATTAACTTCAGAAGCCCTGAAGAGTAAACAGCTGCTAGTTGCAGAGTCCTCCCTTGGGCTGGCCAGGAGACAGACCACTCAGCCCGACACCACATCTGTGGCTGCAGAGGTCCCACGAGCCTCTGCTGGTGCCTGGCCCCTCCTGCTCCCCAGAGTGCTCGGTAAAGAAAGACTAGATGCCTTCTGTATAATGACTGTGGTCAGCCCTAAATAGAAGGAAAATGAACACGCTCCATGTCGATGTCAAGCTAATTTTAGCTCAACAGTTTCATTTTAAGTATGCCCAACCTAGACTGGGCACATCAGAGTTCAGTCTAAGAAGTTTTAAAAATGGAAATTGCAAAACCACAACGTGGAACCAAAATTGTTCCGATTGTAGTAACAGTGATTGAGACGCTCTTGGTGACGTTGCCAAGTATAGGCCTCTCCTAGTGGTGGCAAGATCCTGAACCACAGGGATAAATAGATTGGGTCATCAGGATGAAAGGAACAATAGACCCTATGTTGTGGCTTCCACCGCGCTGTCCGGGATACACCCAGCTGCTCACCGTGCACACATGCACAGTGCTCCATGTGTTAGAGGACGCATCCTGGGGCAGGTGTGAGAAAGCCTCCCCACCACATTTTATGAAGGTCCTGGCTTCTCAGTACTCCTCACAGTACTTTTCCTTAGCTTTTTGGAGTCAGTGGAGAGTCTGACCACTGTTTCCAGTCCACAGAACAGCCGCAGTGGACGTCTCACAATTCCAGCCTGTTATTCTTCTGCAAATCTGGGTTTCAATCTTGGTTAATGTTTGCCCAGAAATATGTAATTGCGGACTTCCTCTTCATAAACCCTTCCAGGGTGCAGGCTGCCAGGCACGCAGGCTATTATTATCTCTTTGCCTTGGGGCTCATGCAGGGTGTGCCCTTCTTGTCCTAGGACAGATAATCTGCTCCCTGCCAGGAAGCCCAGATGGTGAGCAGCAGCAGTTCAGACAGAAAATACATCTTGGTGCATCTGATAAAGTGTGTGCTGCTGCTTCTCTGGATAAACATATTGTAATAGGTTTCTTTATTTGAAAACTCCTACTTCCCTTTTTCCTATTTCTTTTGGATAGCTCCTCATTCACTCTGTCCACATTAGTCACTGTGATTTGGCTGTACCTGACCCCCGTCCCTCACCCTTATTAACTTCTTGGTGCCTTTTTTTCACCTCTGGAATGTCATTTCCTGATGAGGTTCTCCTTGGCCCCTACATCCCAACTTAAGCCACACATGTTTGAGTTTATTGTAAACTTTTTATGCTACCCTAGCACTTTGCAGGGCCTGTGTTATAAACTATGGTCTCATTTGTGTATTCGGCTGTGTGCCTTCATATTTAATTTCTCAGCTAGATAGACCTTTATGCTGATGTCTGTATTCTTGGTGCCTGGTAACTACCTTGGTCCTATGATGAGCTTCATAGTTTTTAAAGTACAACTTACATGTCAAGTTCTCCCTTTCTAATGTAGTTCTGTGAGCTTCAATAAATGCATAGTGCTTAACTGACACCTCCATAATCCCATCCTTTCAAAGTGCACCCCCATTTCTGAGGTCTTCAGGCTCAGCCCAGAAAGCTAGTTTTATGTTCCTACAGAGTTCTGCATATGATCTAAATGATATCTTGCATTTTAGTCTTTTGGTTATTGCTCCTCTCACTTAGCACAGTGCAGCAGAGACCCATGCCTGCTATCACTGCGGCAGTCATTCATTCCGTCCCATGACCTGAAGAGCGTTCATTCCACTTAGGAATGGGCTGCACAATTCCTTTGCCTATTCACATCAGGAGAAATCTGGATTGTTTCCAATGTGGAGCCATAAATGGGTAAAGCAGCTAGAAACACTAGCATTCAAATTTCTTTAAAAATGCACATCAGTTTATATTTCATTTGGGTAGATAGCTGAGAATCCAGTTGTTACCTCACACAGCAAATACATGGTTAAGTTGATTAGAAACTGAAACTGCCAGAGAGGCTATTCCTTTCTTGTCTTCGCCAACTTTGTGTGAATCCTAATTTCTCCACAGCCCTACTGACTTTTGATACTTTCAGTTTCCTATTATTTCAGTCATGATCAGTGTGTGCCAGTCTGTCACTGTGGTTCTAATTTGCATTCCCTAGAGACACAATGATGTTACCTATATTTTAGTGCACTTCCCTGTCAACTCTGTATTGTTGACTAATTGCATATTTAAATATTTCATTCATTTGAGGGACTGTTTTCTTGCTATTGGTTTCAAACCCCCCCCACTAACCCTTTACCAAATGTGTGAACTGCAAATAATTTTCCAATCTATCTAAGAAATACTGCTAAATGAAGGAAAACGAGAAATGGTTCATTTGAAAAGGGCTTTGAGTTCCATCCTATGGCCTGCTGAGCAGACCCCACCCCTAGTGCACGCTGAGAGAGCAATTAAGCCTGTGCATGGTGGTGCGTGCCTGTAATCCCAGCCCTTGGGAGGCTGTAAACAGGCAGATCATTATGAGTCCAATCTACTAGTGAGACCCTGTAAACCCTTCCCTAAAATATAGTTAGAAAGGGCTTTGAGTCTTTAAAATCTATAAATGATGTAAAGTAATAGCTTTATATCTTAAAATAAATGACTATATATCAGACATACCCCCATGGGCACATCACATAGAGAGTTGCATGTCACTTAAGTACGTTAGGTAGATTTGATCTAGGAGATATGCACATTACCCATATCACTGAAAAAAAAAAAAAAAAGATTTACCATTAATTTTTTCCATGAAAGAAAACCATAATCAAAAATAAGCTTTACATGCTTTTTTGTATGCATTAATCACGTGCAATGTTGGTCTTTCAAATGTTTCTGTCATACATATCCATTATGAAGACTGGTGTGTATCTCTACCAGGTAAATTGCTCATCCGGGAAACGCTGCTGCCGACAGCCCTGAATTCAGTCTGTGAAAAGCGTATTAAAGGATTATGCAACCAACCTTTGTTTGTAGACACATTTAAGGGACGCCTTATTATGAGGGAGCTTGAACCTAACATTCCTAAGAGGATGTTCAGTCCCACAATAAAGTGTTGTGTTGTCAATCTCTGTTGAAGGGAAATTTTCACAGGAAAAGAAGATATTTTATTACTGTTTCTAAACTGACATAATCTGACATCCAGTGAATATCTGCTTGGGCCAGAGGGCTCAAGTGTGTCACAGAGTGTTGGATATTTCTCTTCTAATTTTTTTTTTTTTTTTTTTTTTTTGACACAGGGTCTCACTATGCAGTTCAGACTGGCCTTGAGCTCACTTTTGTAGCCCAGGCTGGTCTCGAACTCACACCGATCCTCCTGCCTCAGCCTCCGGAGTGCTGGGATTACAGGTGTGCACCACCACGCCCGGCTTTTCTTTTCTTTTTTTAATACAACTTTTTTTTTTTTTTTGGATATTTCTCTTTTAATCAGTAAACATGTACTGTCTATGTGGTACTTATTCTTTCTTCTTCTTCTTCTTCTTCTTCTTCTTCTTCTTCTTCTTCTTCTTCTTCTTCTTCTTCTTCTTCTTCTTCTTCTTCTCCTCCTTCTCCTCCTTCTCCTTCTCCTTCTCCTTCTCCTTCTCCTTCTCCTCCTCTTCCTCCTTCTCCTCCTCCTCCTCCTTCTCCTTCTTATTCTTCCTTTTCCTCTTTGTGGGACCAGGGCTTGAACTCAAAACCTTGCACTTTCCAGGCAGGTACTTGTGCCACAGAGTTGTCTCCCCGGCCCCTACTTCTTCTATTTAAACAAACAAAAAAAAAATATGAAATATAAAAACCAACAAAACTCAGGGCTGACTACTAGATAAAGACCAATGTCAGAAGTAGGGAATGTTTTAAGCTACTCTCTCAGATTTATTTCTGTTGTGAGCTATTTCCCTCCTATTTGAAAACAGCACCAATATTCCTTTAATTATAAAAATTAATTGACACAATGAAGTTCAAGTCTAATGATCTGAGGCCAACATACAAATATGTTCTGACATCTCATTCTGGACTTAGGAAATGTTCAGAGGGGAAATAAAAAACCGGGGTACTCCAAGGGAACTGCACAGGAGAAGTGAGATGCAAAAAGAACCTGGGTCGGGCGGATTTTGCTTAACAAGAGGGAACCAATAAACACTGTGGAATTCATCATTCTTTGGTCTCCCAGACCTTGAAACATTTGTCCATTATAGAAAATAAAAGTGCCTAATATTTGCTTTCTGAGTCATCCCAGCAATTAGATGGACATGGGACTAGGGTCTGTGGATGAGAATCACAGGCCCAGACCAGGACTTGATATCTAGTATGGAATCAGAAAAAAGCAGAGGCTCACAGCCTGCCTGTGAGATGTGGGAGTCTGGAGCCCAGTCTAGACGATACAAAGCAGAGGTCCAGGGCGTATACATTTTTTTCTTTCAGTGAAAACCAGAATAGAAAATAAAGCATTATTACAAGACAAAAATCATATGCTAGTCTTTCAAAGGCTTCCTCACATTCATATCAAGTAATAGAACATGTGATCAGTAGCACAATAGCGTTTTCACAGGTCTATTTGGCAGTGAGATTTGGGGCACTGTTACAGGATATATGATGGATGAAGCCAGAGTCTTTCTGAAAATTCTTTGACTTCTTTCTTTCTTTCTTTCTTTCTTTCTTTCTTTCTTTCTTTCTTTGTATGCATGTGTGAGACAGGGTTTCAAAATGCAGTTCAAGCTACCCGTGAACTCACTGTGTCATCCAGGCTAGTCTTAAACTCACAGCAATCCTCTTGCCTCAGCCTCCTGAGGCTGGAATTACAAATGTGCGCCACCATGCCAGAACTACTATTGTATGTTATTGTCTGATGCCAAAAGAAATGACGAGAAGACCCGATGAATGTAGCTTTAGAGGTCTCACTGTGATCTGTCTCTCTTTAAGTGAGCCCAGAGCTCCAGAAGCATCTCCTTTTTATTCAGGACTATAACCTCTGTTGACCTCCACTATTTGTTTAACGCTAGGTTCACACAATAGTTAAATAAAAGGAGGGGAGGAGATAATCACCAACATCTCAAGTAAGGGTGGAGACATCAATCAGAATAAGCTGTTATCCGCCTTCTTAAATCTCAGTTTTCTAGAATCCCTAAGTAACAGATTACAACCCACCCTAAGCTTTTTTTATTGTTCTTTGCTTCTTTAAGATGCTAGTTTCTTATCTCTACATATCCCTGTTTTTACTTTTTATGCTAATTGAAAGACAATTATTTGAGGCATCAGGGTGAGAACTGTAGACTTTTGATCCATAGCTTGTTGCTGGATCTGTCCTTGTTGCCAAACTAAGCAGGATATACAAAATAGTACAGAAACAACATACCAAATCACTATTACATTTCCGTTAAACCATGAGATAACATGAAAAGGATTAAGGTTTTCAATGACATCAGAGATGCTTTGCAACAGAACAAGTTCGGTTCTATGAAATGGAAGTTATATAAGATGAAAAAGTACTCCAATCACAGTTTAAACAAAGTTGACATTGTAGATTAAGGACTTGACCTCCCAATATAAAAATATTGTTCTGAATCACTTATCTTAGTATTCAGCTCTGAGTCTATGTGTTCTTGATAAGTCTATAATTGTTTTGAGTCTTGTGCCATTGCTGCACAAAACGAACAGTTTGTGCACCTTGGCTTAATGCTATTCTGGCTATAGTAGCTGTGGATATGAAGGCTATCATGAGTTCAAGCTTTCTTTTTGTTCCTTCTTTAACATCTCCAGCAAATGTTGGAACAGCACAGTGGAAAGATAGTCTTGCCATGGGCAATATAGTTGTATTGGAAGTCAAATTCTGGTCCTTATCCTGAGAATATAGATGTTATCTCTAGAAAAAATTAGAGCTGAGTAGAACGAGTTGTTTTCCCTTTAAATAATGAGGTATTTTCATCTCAATTCCTTTCCTTCTGCCATTCAAGCACAGCCATAGAGCTCCAATAGAGCTCCATAGGGCTCTAATCTATGAGCCATCCATTGGAAGTATTAACTACCTCTCAGGCTGCCTCTCCACTTATAGATTTCCCAATGTACTCTAATGTAAGCAACATTGGTATTCTGGCAGGATCTGGCACTGGAAACATTCTATTAGCATATCTACCTTTAAAGTCCTTTCCTTGGAGAAGAAAAAGTCCTCCTTTTTCTTCCCTTACCTTGGTGTTATTATTTACTACACTTTTTCCATCAGGGAACTCCTCTATGTAGTGGTGGATTTGGACCAGAAATAACAATAAAGCCATCATAGTGATTTAGGAAGAAAAAACCAATCTCTAGTGGATGACTCCAAATGATATATTTTTCTGGCTCTCTTTGGGTGATGATCGATCTTGGGTGTCAATCTTTAAGGAGGTCGGCATTTGTTTGACCTTTGATGTTTAGGTCTGGCCCACACCGGGAGCATCTGTCCCTCCCATAGTTGCTAGATATCTTGCCCTGTGTGTTATCTCCTTTGAGGGCCTAACCCTGTCTGACTGCCTATAATATTTCTATCTGCCTGCAACATTTCCCCCTTCTGAAGAAGTAACTTGAACTGCCATGAGGGAATTGAGGGCAATGACCACTCTGGCTTCTTTAGGCTGAAAGGGGTCGTAGTTGAGAACTGGCAGACAGAGATACTGTCCAGAGGTTCTACCTAAAGGCCTTCAAGAGATACCAGGCATTATTATCTTGACTAGGTGGAATCACTTTAAATCTGGAGAAGATAAAGCCAAAGAAATTATTAAACATGCATGGGCCAAATCAGTGGAATAATTATGGATGTGGCCTAAATGATTTTTACCAATAGTAATGGCTTATTTTTTAGTTACATGTTGGGAGAGAACAGTAAAATCTACAAGCTAGTTGTATTTGTATGTTGTTGAACTCAAACTTGTCTGTATAGGGAAACATTTCTGTAATATATATTACATTTGTAAAACTAGTCTTAGTGTAAATTGGATTAATCTTCTAAAGTCTGTTTCTTTTGGAGGTATGATGACTCGGAGGAAAGTAAGGGCCAGAGAAGAACTAAGAGACCTATGTCAATAACTATCAATAGGCTGGGTTTTCCTTTGGTCATGATTTTTCAGGACTTCTCTGTGGAGATGACAGAGACTATCTGGCCAGAGGGAGCAGGCAGACCCAATGCCCTTCAGTCCTAGTGGACCATCTGGGAAGCTGAGTCTGAGCTCTGGGGCCTTCACCTCAGAGTGCAGTCTCACTTTTAGCAGCTGCTTTGGCGGTCAGCACATGGCTTGTGGGTCTCTTGAGACAATCCCTCTGTTTTGGCCTGGCTTCTGACAGCCATAGCAGATGAACTTTATCACCATTGAGCTCTTCTTGGAGTCAAAAGAATCAGACTCAGGATCTGTTTTTGGAGCCACAACAAGGCAGCTATGTTTTATCTCTTTTTTTCTTTCTCCCTGGTTTTCTCCCAGTCCCAATTACAGGAAATTGTTTTCTTATTATCCTATAAAGTATCAAGTGAGTTTTTTGATTTGTCCCGGGTAGGCAATGGGGCTTGCTGGTTTTTAAGAAGAGGCTGTCTGAATTAATTTCCTATTTAAGGTGAGTCTTTTCATCAAGCAGATGTTTTGTATCAGAATGTTCACTCTTACTCGTTTTCTGGGTTTTATTCGTTGAGCTGGTACCCAAACAACTTCTCCAGTACCTGTAATAACACAAGCAAAACCTCTTCTCCATCTTTGAATAACTCCTGGAACCCACTGATCAATATCATTTAGAAAGAAAACAGACTGTTGCAAAGGAATGCTCAACTTCGTTTGTCCAGTGATGGTCTGCAGCAGATCTGTCTGGCAACCAATTTAAAAAATTTAATGTGAATAAAGCTTTTTGTACTATTAACCTCGGTGTATTTATATGTATTCCCATACTATTCCCCCCTTTTTGTTTAATAAGCATTTCTTTTCAACTTCTATTAGCTTGTTCTATAATTGCTTGATCTTAGGGGTTATACAGAATACCTGTACTATGAGTAATGTTCCAATGTTTAAAAAAGTTTTTTAAAACTTCACTAAGATAGGCAGGAGGATTATCAGTTTTAATTTGTTGTGGGACCCCCATTACTTTAAATGCTTCTAACAAATGTTGTATGACATATTGACTCTTTTCGCAGGGCAAAGGGGTAGCCATTGAAAACCTGAAAATGTGTCTATGGACATATGGACACACTGTAATTTTCCAAAAGAAGGAACATGAGTGACATCCATCTGCCACAGCTAACTGGCTGCATTTCCTCTTGGATTTACTCCTTGAGGAAAGTGATGACCTTAGAGAGCACTGCATTGTGAGCAAGAGTTTAAAATATGTTGTGCTGCACCAGGTATGGTGGTGCACGCCTGTAATCCCAGCACTTGGGAGGCTGAGGCAGGAGGATCAGTGGACGTTCGAGACCAAGCTGGGCTACAAAAGTGAGCTCAAGGCCAGCCTGAATTGCATAGCGAGATTCTGTCTCAAAAAGAATAAAATAAAATACGTTGTGCATGTTTGTGTGTGATATTAAATTTATGGATAAGCCCTTATTTATTAGTATGAGTGAAAGCATGGAAATCCATGGCAGCTTGAACATTATCTATAAGTAATCGATCTATCTGTTCATTTCCTGCTGACATAGGGATAGGCAATGCAGTATGAGTTTTAATATGCATAATGAAAACAAGCTGGTCTGTATTTCTGATAAGAAGCTGTAGCATAGAAAATAATTGTATTAATTCTAAACCATCTGCAATTAAGGTAGCAGTCTGTATTTCTTTTACTGTATGTTCAGCATACTGGGAATCAGTTACAAGATTTAGTAGGTCAGAGCAATCTTGAAGTAACATAATAATGGCAGCTAACTCTGCCTTTTGAACAGAGTAAAAAGGAGTTTACTCAAGTCTAGTTTTAGGACCCGTACATCCTGCCATGCCAAGTTTATTGGCAGCAGTAAAAAATGTATCTGCTTTAGGAATAGGTTTAGTTTTAACAACAGAAGGTAATATCTATTGGGTTCTTTTAAGAAATTGAAGGCATTTATTTTGGGGGAAATTATTGTGAATGTCACCCAAAAAGTCTTATAAAGCAAGTTGTCATTCATTTGAAAGTTTGTGTTGACATAGAATTTCTTGGTGAGTAAGTGGCACTATAATTTGTTGGGGATCTGTGCCAATAAGATGGTGAAATCTTAATCTACCTTTAGTAATAATTCTACAAATTTTATCTAGATAAATAAATAATTTTTTCTGCTCTTTATTAGGCAAAAATACCATTCTGAAATACGATCTTCTTGCCAAAAAGATCCCAGTAGGTGAATGTTGTGGTGGAAAAACAACTAGTACAACCAGTTGATCAAGATCAATTCTGTCCAAATAAGCAGCTTGCATAATTTGTTTAACTTATGAAAGTTCCTTCTCTGCTAAAGTACTTAAAGATCAGAGACTCTCTAAGGTAGGGTTCCCTTGTAACGTAAGAAATAAGTTTTCTAGGGCATAGGTGGGAATTCCTAAGGAAAGCCTAAGCCAATTAATGTCTTCCATCAATTTTTGAAAATCATTTAAAGTATGTAGGCAATCTCACCATAATTGAACCTTTTGAAGCCAGACACAGGTTTGATCTAACTTATTACCTAGGTACTCAAAGGGCGGTTGTTCTTATATTTTTTCTTTAGCTATGATTAATCCATATTCTCCTCAGACTGACCCAGCCTTAGTAACAAGTTGTTTTAGTTCATTTCTGTCAGAATGGGCAAACAATAAATTGTCCATATAGTGTAATATTAACGCTGAAGGAAATAAACATCTTAACTTTTCCAGAGGTTGGTTTGCATAAAATTGACAAAGGTCACACTATTAAACATACCTTGAGGCTAGACTTTCCATTGATACCTGGAAGTAGGTTTGTTATTATTTAGGGAGTGGATCATAAAAGGAAACTTTTCTCTATCTTGAGACTGAAGGAGAATAGTATGAAAGCAATCCTTTTAATCAATAATGGTTAAAAACCAATTTTGGGGAATTATACTAGGCTGTGGCAAGCCAAGTTGTACTGGACTCATTGGCTGAATAACAGCATTAATTTTTCTTAAATCTGCAATTAACCTCCATTTTCCTGACTTCTTTTTTTTTATAACAAATACTGGGGAATTCCAGGAACTTGTTGATCTTTCTAGTCTGTTCTCATTTAACAACTCCTGAACTAATTCTCCAAGAGCCAAAGCTTCTCCTTAGTAAAAGGCTATTACTCCACCCAAATAGGCTGCTTTGTTAACCACTTAAGGGGGAGGGCAAAGCCTGAAGTAATGGTCATTACTCTCAATTTGAATTTAAGGCAAGGGTCTTTATCCCCTGGGAAATCTCAGGGATCTGTAAAGTAGCACCCCACTGAGAAAGCATATCATGTGCCCATTAGTTCATTGCAATGGCTGCCACAAAGGGTTGTAAATTTCCTCTTTTGCCATCTGGCCCAATACAAACCAACATATTTTGACTTCGTTAAATATTAGTCATGGTTCCTAGTCCTGAAAATTTGACAGACACAGGCATATTAGGTCATTGATAAGGCCAGTCCTTAGAGGATATAATAGAAACATCAGCTCCAGTGTCTGCCAACCCTTTAAAAACTAGGCCTTGAATAGTTATAGATAACTGGGGTCTTTGTCCCAGAACTGTCTGCCGCCATACCAAAAAATCAGTGTTTGTAAATCCTCCTTTTCTTTTCTCTGGAAAGTTCTTGCCTTTTACATAAAGCAGCAATAGTAACTGAGCATTCTCCATTTGCTTACTATCTGAAAAAGATATGGAGGTAGGCATCATCACAAGAATTTCTCCTTCATAATCACTATCTATGACTCCTATTTGTAGAAAGGCAGCTTTGCTAGTAAGTCTACTTCTCCCAATAATCAAACCAACAGTATCTTTGGTTATGGGACCAAAAATATTAGTACAAATTTTATATATTCCATAAAAGGGTTGCAAAAACTGATTTTCTGTTGCTACAGTATCTAAGTCTGAACTTCCTGATGTGGCAAGAAAACAATCTGAGACCCTTAGTTTTGGTTGATTATGGGGTTGTTCAAAGGAAATTGCTGACACCCCATATTTATCTCTGGGCCCCGAGGAAGAGGGCCCATCGTCCAGTTTGCCTGCTGTTGTAAAGTTTGTCCATTTTTATCAAATTTGGAGTGGCATCCATTTGCCCAATGTTTTCCCCTTTTACATTTTGGACACACCCCTGGTGGCTTAGCTTTATCTCTACCTTTTTTCTTTTCTTTTTTACAATCCTTCTTCATATGCTCCACTTTATCACAATTAAAATATTTTGTAAGAGTTTGTTTACATAAGGTTTGTAAAGCGGCAGCCAATAAATTAGCTTTACAAGGTTCAAAACCAATATCTGCACAAGCTTTAATATATTCTTCCAGTGGAGCACCTCGAGACTTTAATGGGCATGTAACCTTTTGGCATTCTGAGTTAGCATTTTCAAAAGACAAAGTTTGTAGTAATATATCTCTAAGATCGAGTTGTCTGACCATTTTATCAATTGCCTCCTTGAATCAAGAGATAAGATCAACAAAGGGCACATTCTGAGACTGTATTACTTTAGTAAAAGACTTTTGAGCTTCTCCATGTTTTTCGACCTTCTCTCATGCTCTGAGACAACATAAACACGTCTGAACAATGGCCATATCATGATACTGAAGCTGAGCTGTTATATCAAACCATGTGCCCGAGTGCCTGAGCCAGTAAGCTGGTCTGCTGTTATAGTGATAGGCAGATTTTGACCTCTGTTTATTCTATCTTGAGTTTCTGCCTCATCTTTCCACCAGGTACAGAATTGAAGATATTGTCCTGGTTACAAAATAGTATGGCACGATACGTCCCAATCATGAGGAATAAGCCTATGTTCATCTGCCAATCCTTGTAAGAGGCCAACAACATAATTAGATTACATTCCATATGACATAACAGCTTGCTTCAAATCTTTGACTGTCTGAAAAGCTAAAGGTTGATAATTCCACCATGCATAACCATTTGGGTGTTTCCCATTTGGAGGGTGCTGCTGAACCACAACAAGGCAAACTCCCAGTGGGGTTTTGTAATCCTCTGGGTCTCCTTTCCTTGTAATAAAGCTTGAGTCACTGTGTCTCTATGTCCAGCAGCCAAGATGGGTTGCTTATGCTCATATGGAGGCGCTGAGGGATTAATTGCAGGAGGAGACAGAGGTTGAGTTTGAGCAAGCACTGAAGGTGGATTTGAAACATCCAATCATTCCACCAATTTGGATATCAATTGTGTCAAATATTCCACATGATGGCTTAACTCCTGGATTTTATTTGCCTCTTTCTCCATCCCCTGAGCTTCTGAAAAAAAACCTCAGAATCAGAGGGCAGAGATTGAAGAGCCAGAATGTTTGCTTTTCTTTCCAATTCTTTTGATTTAGATTCTTCATCCAACAAGGACAAATTAAGGGATGTGGTGCTGCTTTCAAGTTCCATGGTGTCCTCACCACCTGAAACCTTCTAGGACTGCCTTCCTGAGTCTGGGGAATCAGCTGCAGACTCTATTCCTCAGAGTCAGACTGCAATGGCTCCAAAGCCAAGAAGATAAGGCTACACAAAGACTACACACTTACAGGAATAGGCTCTCCTTGCTGTTGTGCTCTACACAGCGTTTTCATAACTTCCAAACTTTTAACTTTAAAGCAGCTTTTCCCTTAGGCTGAAACCAACAATGCCTTTTTATAAAGAAAAATAATTCTTCGAAACTCTTTGGTTTCACGTTTACCCCCATTCCTTTGAGTAATGTCTCTATAAGATGGACATACTCTTTTTCTATTGAAACAAAGTTTCCCATTACTCCAAGCTTTTGCCGGTGGTCTCGCCTACCCTGGGCGTACTTTTCCTACAAGATCAGGCCTCTCTTAACCCATCCCTAGTCATCTTCCATGCCCCGCTTTGGGCACCACTTGTTGTATGTTATGGTCTGGTGCTGAAAGAAATAAGGAGAAAACCAATGAATGTAGCTTCAGAGGTCTCACTGAGATCTGTCTTTCTTGAAGTGAGCTCAGAGCTCCAGAAGCACCTCCTTTTTATTTAGGACTATAACCTCTGTTGACCTTCACTATTTGCTTAACGCTAGGTTCACACAATTGTTAAATAAAAGGATTACAAGGAGGGGAGGAGATAATCACCAACATCTCAAGTAAGGGCAGAGATATCAATCAGGATAAGCTGTTACCCGCCTTCTTAAATCCCAGTTTTCTGGAATCCCTACTTGACAGATTACAATCCGCCCTAAGCTTTGCTTATTGTTCTTCACTTCTTTAAGATGCTAGTTTCTTATCTTTACACCCTACCATCTTTTTAAATGTTTCTTCCTTGCCTACATCAGCTAAAACTAGTTCTAGAGCAGCAATGGGTATTATATAGTACGAACATCTTTACTATTCTATTTCTTAGAATAAAATAAGAGCCACCATGTCTCTGGAGCTAGGGCTCAAACCTCAGCTCTATGTCAAGGCAAATGTGTTGGAAAGTCTGGAGGCTTTAGTACTATAGTGTAATTTGGTGCTCCCCAAAGATCCGTATATGAAAAGCGTGGTGCTCAACCCATGGTGCTCGACCTGTTGGGAGGTGACAGAACTTTTATGAGCTGGGACCTACTGGAATGGGTTCCCACCCCCTTCTTCCCTCTCCCATCATGCCCCAAACTTGCAATGAGTGGTCCTTGCTCTTGCACCTGCTTCTGTCATGATGTGATGCCTCATTACAGACCCCACAACAACAGTCAAATGATTATGCGACCAGAACCTCTAAAACCATGAGCCAGAATAAACCTTTTTCCTGTAGAAGTGAATCTCTCTCAGGTATTTTGTTACACTTAGTAAACTGTTTGACCATACCATACGTGGACATCACACCTTCCTCACTTGTTCTCAATATATCTGCCTAAGGTCTTTTACATTCATAAGTTTCATTAGCATCATTATGAATTTTCTCCTTAGGAGTTATAGCATAATAAGATATAGCATAAATTTAATAACCTTGTGTATAACTCACCCTTCTAGGTTCACCAAAGCGTAGTCCTGGTTTACCACTCATTGGCACAGCACATTTCTTCTAGTAGATTTTAACTTCTCGTTTGCTGTTTAACTTCTCACCCATTGCTTCACAATCACCTCATCTGCCAGAGAACAAAGACTATCTGTGTCTGTGGCTCACCGTACCCTGCACAGAGCTGGGCACGTAGCAGCTCAACACGTGTCTCTTAAATGGAATAAAGCCCGTGGAAGTGCCTCAGCCACCAGTGAAATCAACTGAATCATATTCACATTTAAAAAACAATTTATCTATTTCTTAGGCCACCTAAGGTACTTTTTCAGCCTAAGTGTGCAGTAGAGGACTTGCTAACTGCATCGTGCAGCCACATATGAGGTGCATTACAACCACGCAAAATGACCTTTGAGAGGAGATACTCATAGAAAGTGGTGAGCATACATTTAGTTTAAAAGGCAGAATATAGCAGTGTGTGTGTATATAGCTGAGCTTTGCAGAATATAGTAAAATGAAATTTCTTACTTGTTATGATAAAATGATTTGATGTGATCTTCTTCCCTATTCATATTTTTCTTTTAATCTTTAAACAACATGCTTGTATTCCCAAGAATAAAGACTTGGTGTATATTTCATTTAAATCTGTAATTCTATTTAATATAATAAACAAAAATTAAAATACCTTTCTGAGGAATCTCCCCATAAGATACAGCCAAAAACAGTATGGCAAATACTGTAGATGGTCAAGCCAAATTCTCTCACCCTAATCCTAGCCAGACTTCTAAAGGCCAACACCTACATTTCTCTAAGAGCTCTGACCACCTGAGACCACTCTTTGCACCCGTACAACTGCCAAGAAACAGGAGGGCATAACCAACCCCCACACATATACAAAGAAGCTGCCCTCTACCTAGGGCTGCATATTCAGATACCCCAGTTCCACCCTTCTCTAGGTAGCTTGTGTGTGTATTTCTTAAATTAAGTCCCAGTATTTCTGAGGACTCAGCTCAAGTTGCCAGAATAGCACCTAACCACTGAATGTAACCCACACTGCTCCTGTCATTATTTCCCTGACCCACTTCCTTTCTTGTATCTACAGGGGTCATCATCCAAACAAATCAGACTTCAGTCCTTGCAGTTGGTTACATCAAAGCTTTGGAAACAGTGAGGCCTGGCTTCCAACCTGTCATTAGCACTCATCGGCTAGGTGGCCCTGGACACATTTCTTGAAGTCTAAGCCTCTGTTTCCTCATGCATGCAGTGAGGATAGTGATAGCTATGTGGCAGTGTCCTGAGAATGGAACTGTGTGCTGCAGTATCTATAACTCACAGGACACCGAGGAGGAACTCCCTGTTGGTCTGCCGCAGTTGCGACCATAAGCAAAGCAATAGTAATGGTGAAGAAGGCTGAGAACAGTTACCTCTCCCATAATGTATATCAACATGTCTCTGATACCAAATTCTGCTTAGCTTAGCCATGCCCAGTTTGTGTGCCAGCCTACCTCCACATTTTGTGGCTTAGAGCAACAACCATGTCATCGCACAATTCTGTGTGTCCTTCACATAGGCAGGACTCAGTTTCAATTCATCTGCTAATTGACCTTCAGAATAAGTAATTCACTGGTATGTAGCCAGCGACCGGGCTTTCCTGAAAAAACTACTGCAGCTTCACTTCCAAATTCATTATCAAACCTTCATATGAATGACTGGAAGACTGAACTTCGCAGCAACTATTGACCTGAATATTTATTTGAGACTCTTACAGAGTGGCCACCTCCTACATGGCAGATCAGGGCCCCAGGAAAATGCTGTAATGAACAAAACAGAAGCCACTCAGTTCTATATCATATAATCTTGAAAGTCACATGTCATCATTTCTATCATAGAGTTTTTGAGCAGTCACAAGCCTTCCCAGATGCAAGGAAAGAGGACAAAACCTCTGCTCGATACATTTGCAATCATGTCTTAAAACTGCCAGTTCTCTCACTGGTCATAATTTGACAACATTCACCCCAGCTCAGACACTCATTCCCAGGCTCCCTCTCTAACCAGGACCGTGATAGCACCAGCCTCTAGCTTACACTCAAGCTAGAAGTTTGTATCTAAGCATCAAAATCAGAGTTCAGTCAGATGTTTCCTATAGGCAACTGACAGATAAACTTTAAGTCCTGTTTCTGTGAGCTCAGTTGAAATTCAGGAATTGGATTGTAACTTAAGTTGAAAAACATGTGTGAAGAGGGGTGATACTAGAAAGAAAAATTTCAGAAAATAGAATATTTCAATTTTTCTCAATGATATACCATGTATTAGAAACAATAAAGCTCAAAGAACCATATATTTTTCTGAGCTTTGCCCTAAATGAGACACTGTCCCAGTTACTCTTCTCTTGTTGCTGGGACAAATACCCGACACTCAAATTAGGAAAGGGAAGGTTTATTTAGCTCACGGTTACTGGAGGTTTCAGTCCATACTCAGCTGGCTCCAAGGCAGAGAGGCACGTGGCAGAGGGCAACCCCTCATGGCAGCAGCAAAGAGCAAGAGCTAAGGGAGGAGTAGCAGCAGCTACACAGCTAACTTCTCTTCTCTCCTTACATTGAACTGTAAATTACCTGCCCCGGGGGAGGTGCAGCCCCTACATACACAATAACCAATCACAAATTCCAGAAGCTGCCCCATGACTGCACGAGGCTTTGCGGGGACACCTATACACAAACCATAATAGATACTTAGGAGAGGACAGCCAGTGGTGGGGAAGGCACTTAAATTTCCATTTTAGGTCAATTCCTGAACATCTTTTTTTTTATTCTGGGGAACATTCTACAGCTAACATTTATTCAGCATGTAAAGGTGCAGACCTGTCATTCTCTGGAAGTGCTGTAGGGATTCATTCAATACATTTAATCAAAAAAACATGCCAACATTTCCTGCTCAAACCAGTGCCAAACACTGTGCCGCACTTAGGGCGCAGCTCCTACATGGCCTCGGAGGCTCAAGTAGGAAAGGGCCAGTGCTGTTTTGCCATCACTTTTATGAAAATGATGAACAGACCACATTGATGAGCATTGTTTTCATTGAATTTCAAATTAATAAGTCAGCACAGACAGCAGAGATGATGGCAGGAGGGAGAGAGCAACCTGGCTAGCACGGATTCGCCATCGGGTTTCTGTCACTGTTGCATTTGAGCAAGTCACTTGAGCTGTCCATGCTACCTGAGCTACCCAGAGCTACCTTACAGCCTTACAGAGCTCTTTTTTTTTTTTTAATTGTTTATTTTATTTATTTATTTATTTATTTATTTATTTATTTATTTATTTATTGTTTCAGACCCTTTGTTTGTTTATTCACTCATTTTTATGGCCGGCTCAGCTCGCCCTGAGGGCAGGGCTGGCGCAGCATGTGGTGCTGGGGATCAAACCGAGGTCCCTGAAGCCGCCCAAGCTTTCCCAAGCAGGTGCTCTAGACCACTGAGCCATCCTGCAGCGCCCGCTTACAGAGCTCTTATAAAGATTAAATGAGTTAAAAAGCACGTGTTTGAAAGAGCAATAAATTATAGAGACTAAAATATGGAATAACGTGCTGTTAGGCTTTGACTGGGCTCAGCAATTGTCATTCAGTTAAACCTATCTGGCCATGTGAGTGGCCAAGGCAGCCTCTCCCAGCTACCTACCAAGCCTGAAATGAGCGCTGAAAGCATTTATGCTTCCTGTAACCTTGGCCTTATTATCAGGTCTCTGCTATTTCTAGTGATAGGTTTACAAATTGGATCTATTAGTGACATTGATATCTTGCATAGAGTACAATGTGACAGAATGTAGCAATGCGTCCCTGAGCGCTTCCTGCCTTCACCTCCACCCAGTTCAAGCCTCATCCCTTTCCCTCCAGATCATCATAAAAGACTCCTTTCAAGTTTCTCCAATTTGTTTTTTATCAAATTAAAATGGATTTACTTGCCAAAAATTAAATACCTTATCCTGGAACTCAAAATTCTCTTTCTGAAGCTCAAAGCTTTCTAAATAGAGCCCTCAAACCCTTTTCCAATATCCATTTTGAGAGAGCCCCTGTGTAAATCCTATATTCCCACTAAATCTAGCACTTGCTTTTCCTAGGATACATTCTGCTTTATTTTCTCTTAACCTGAGCCGCCTGCTGCACCGGAAAACCCACGCACTTAATCACCTACTGAAATCTGACCAGTCCTTTAAGGTAACTTTAAAACTTACAAAAAAACTCACATCAATAATGACAACACATTACACTGAATGTAGCAGAAACTAGTATGATATACCAGGGCAAAGCATAACTTATAGATAGTTGCAGAAGGATAGTATTAGTCACTGCTATATTAAAAATTTGCATCTTTCCGGCATAAGAATTTTAAAAAAGCTTCTCACCCTTGAGATTTAACTATACTGAGCAAGTAGAGAGTACTCAAAAATCTGTCAACTATGACAATAACTGGCTATCTTTTATGTACAGTTCTCATCACATAAGCACCATTGAAGTGGTGCCAAACTATCCATCATTTTGTTTTATTTGGTATTTTAATGCAAAACAGGTCTCCCAAAAATTTATCCAAAAGTTGTATTTTCCAGACATTTGCCAAAGAGACTTCTTAGTTGTTTTGTTTTGTTGGTATTTTTTTCTGAAACCTTGGTAAAGAAATTGCAGAAATATATTATCTCATCGTTGCTGTTGTTGTTGTTGTTGTTGTTGGCTTAACTTCACAAGAATTTAAAAAGCAAATCTAAAAGCCCTTGGCATTAAATATGAGCGAAGAATCTATAGGCAAGAAAAAGCAAAAGGGTCAGATTTTAAGCCATCTATTACTCAAAGAGAAGTTGCCATATACTACCAAAGACAGCTTTATTTCTAAAAGCTTTCATTGGCTCCAAACATTTAAAACAATGCTAGCCCTGACTGAAGAATGCAATACACAAAGGACTACAAGCCCATAAAAGTAACCCTCAAGTAGAGGCTCCATGGGAAAGAAGCTGTCCTCTGAGGTGAATGAACCCAGATCTACACAAGATGGGTGGGCTTAGCCATGGACTACCATGGAGTCAAAGGACACACCAGTAGGAACTACTATACTTTTCATGCCCACGAAACTTAGCAACAATGACAGTGTAACTATCACTGCCCTTCTTAGAAAATAAATGAGCTTTTTCTTCTCTCTCTCTCTCTGTCTTCCATGTGTGTCTTTCTCTCTCAATCTGTCTGTCTCTCTGTCTTACTCTGTCTTTCCCTGTCTCTGTCTCTGTCTCTGTCTCTGTCTCTCTCTCCATCACTCTGTGTCTCTGTGTCTCCATGTCTGTCTCTGTCTTTGTTTCTGTCTCTCTTCTCTCTCTCTCTTTGTGATTTGGAAGGAAGTTGCCAACAGTATGAAGAGTTCTTCCTACATCTTCAAAAAAGAAGCCATTTTAGGTATACCTGGAGAAACTCGGCATATCTGCTGCACACAATGCCTTACAAGGAAGTTGAGACAAAACAAGGGAGTCAGCCTCTACGGAGTATGTGGTACTAGGTCCTGAGCCCACAATGCTTTCCTATCTACCACTATTCTGTCTCCACGGATCTGTTGCGTGAGTTATTATTATTTCTTTTTTTCCAGATAGATTAACAAATAAAGCTGGAGCAATGAAACAGCTCTCTCAGCTCACACACACAAATTGGAATCAAATTAGTTACAAGTTAAACTCAGGCACCTCTACCCCAAAGCTTCTGCCTATGCATACCTTGCCTTCTTGAGACACAACTCTTACATTCAAGGAATTTACCATCTGATACACCCATAACCTTTGAACATCACCACATAGAAAGGGTGCTGGAATGGAACTATTGGTGGAATAGTGATATATGCCAAGGAAGAGCACCTTATATAAAAAGGGGGGAGGAGAGGGGAATAGAACTTGCTGGTGTTTTGTTGATGCTCCCATTGAAATAGCCCTCCCAAACCTTTCTAAGGGTTAATTAGAACATATTGTTTATTTGAGAAGGTTTGTGGGAGGTCTTTTTAAGTGGAGAAAAATGACTCCATTGAATAGCACAACTAGAAGAAATATACTTTTAGGATTATCCAACAAAAGTTACTCAAACTGCATTTACTGTGTTTCTTTTCTAAGTTAGTTCTTCAAACACTAATGTCCCAACCCAGTGACTCAAACATCCAATTTGCCAAAAAGTTGGGTTTTTTTTATAATGCTATGATTTGAATATAGTTTGCCTACAGTAACATCCTTATTGAAGGTTGGTCCCCACTGCAAGTGTTGAGAGTTTGTGAGACCCTTACAGGCATTTATGGTCTGTGGCGGGGGTTTCCAAACCCCAGCTGAGGACACAGCAAGACGCGAGAAGTAGGCCAGAGAACAAAGCTTCGCCTGCAGTGACCGCTGCTCCTCACCACTCACTTTCTGACTGAACTCTACCTCCTGTCAGATCAGCAGTGGAGCTCACGTCAGATTTTCATAGGAGCACGACCCTTCCCATGAACTGTGCATCACAGATCTAGTCCCACACTCCTCTGAACCACCCAGAAACCACTGTCACCCCCACTCCGCACCACCCACCACCCCTACCCTAGCCCACTGAAGCATTGTCTTCCATGCACACAGCCCTGGAAGTCAAAAGCGTTAGAGACCGCTGTTCTAAGGCAGCCAGACTCATGCACAGGTCAGCGTTTCATCTGGTGAGCTACAGCAGGACTTAGCATCTTCTTTGGCTTCTGTGCACTGCTACCTGCTTTTCTGATTCCCACGCTGAACTAAAGCTGCATGATGCTCTCACCAGAAGCCACGTAGGTGTGGCTGCCTGACCTTGGACAATGGGCCTCTATGAACTAAGCAGACCTCTTTACAAATTACCCCAGTATGATGCCAGCAACAGAAAAGAGACTAAGACACATAGTGAAAAAGAATATCTAATTTCTTAAAAATTATATAGGATGTGTATGTACCTGACTCACATTACCTCTAAATTAATTTATAAAACTAAATATCCAAATGTGCAGACAAAAGCACAGACCTCAGCTTCACCGCCAAACAGCAGGTCAGCATGGAGGTCACTGCTTCTCTCAGTGTTACCCAGGTGCTTGGGAAGATTTAGTTGTCATTCTGTTCACGTGGACACATTCAGGTACAAGGGGACAAAAATCACCTTTAATGAACAACCAAGATTCTTGAGGATACGCTTTGGAAACTATAAAGGAACAGAAATCGGAGTGTTGTAGCGATGGGCTCTAAGTCAGGATTTTCTCACTTTCTTTTATGAGTCGAGGAGTATTTACTCGGCCCTTTCTGCTGTGGTTCAGGTCTGATTGGAGTGCAGCCCCCAAAGACTCATGGCGTGTGGAGCGTGACCCCCAGTGCGGCCATGTTCAGAGGTGATAGAAGCCAGACACAGTGGCGGTGACACGGGGCGTGGCAGCGTCACCTTCAGAAAGGAGCAGGCCTTTCCCATGGGACTCCAATTAGATCCTGCAACATCGAGTTAAAAGCTGCGAGGCCGGTCCCGCCGTCCTCTGGCTTCCTAGGTCGTCACTTGTTCCCTTCACTAGAGCATCCTCCGCCAAAGTCTTCACCAGAGCTAAGCAAAACTCCAGCACCGTGCTTTTGAAACTTTAGAATTGTGAAGAGCTGAAGAAATCTCTTTTCCTGATACTCACACTCAGGTATTTTGTTCCAGCAATGGAAGATGTACTAGTATAATTTGTAACAATTTTACTTAACTTCATTCCTTCCTAACTTCACACTTAGGAGTCCTTAGGTTCTTAATATCATGGACAGCTGTTGAACCACTTTGCACTGCAGAGGTTGAACCATATGAAAAAGCCAATATTTAGTCCTTTTTAATAAATAAAAATGGCGATTTCATGTGAATCAAAGTAATAAAATGAACAAGTCTAAGCACTTCTTGTGAGTTAAGATACCTTTAAGCAGGACTCTTTCTCTTGAGGGATGATTTCAGTGTTTCCTAGAAAATGTCTCCAGGTTTCTTGCCATCCCACAGCTTACGTCCATGAGAATCCTAACCATGTCGGGAAGATTTGTGTCAGAGAATATATAAACCAGAAAACTCCAACCTTCTCTCAGTAGAAAATTCTGAAACTATAGGAAGCAATGAGGGGAAAAAGAACTTTTAACTTATTAATGCATCAAAAACACATTCCAGGTATAAACAAACAGTTTAAAGCCGTGTAATACCTGGCTCTTCTACCTGACCAAAAAGGAGTGTGTTCCATCTCTGTTGAAGAAAATCTCCATCAAGACATGACAGGTGGTTAGATTCCAAACTAGTCTGATCCTCTTGTATTTATGGACTTCCATAAACACACCAAATTGTATTTATGGACTTCCATAAAGTGAAAGCATCAAAGACACTTTGCCTAGGTCCCTGGGCTGGGCTGGCACCAGGGTCAATGAAAGCAAGTGCCTGATCTCTTAATTCAAAGGGCACACTGTTCCCCTGACTCCTCACTTCTGCGGCCCATTACCACCCAGCTGGGAAGCATCAATGGCAGGATTTCATTTTACTGTGCAGAGGAATGGTTTGAGACACGCTGCAAACGAAGCCTGCAAGACATGGCACTTGGTCTTGGGGATGTGAGTGTTTACAACCCTCACGCCTACAGCATATGCTGTGATTCCTCTTACCTGTTTTCTTTGGACTGTCACCCAGTGTTTCTGATTCATGCTATCTTGACCTTTTTTTTTTTTTTTTTAACAATAGCACAGTAATAGTTTGTCTTTATGAGGACAGGCAGGTGGGAGTATGTGTATGTGTGTACTTACAAGTTCATTTGGACACATTGCTGTAACTTTTTTTTCTCTAGGCCACACCCATTTATAATCCTAGCTAGGATTATAAAGCTTGGGTTGCTATTCTTACAAAAGGAAACACAAAGAGGATAAGACATCTGGCTTTCCCCAAATGAAGAAAGATTCATTATATAGCCATTAACATTCCAAGAAGACATGCAAAACTGATCAAACAGCCACTTTGTAGATAATAACATGTATTATAACAACCATGGTTAATTTCCTAATATCTTGTTGTGAAATTCTACAACATTTTTCTTGGACTTTTTAATTTATTAACTTCTCAAATCTTTATAAAACTAAAAGTTAAACAAATTGAGCTATAATTAAAAAAAGGAAAGAAAAAACAGTACAAGCAGACAACTGATATTAGGCATATCTTGTGAATTACTCTTCTTAAAAAGAATGATAATCTAGCCTTAAATTCAAGTCTCTAAACCTAACTACCAGTTCACGGGGGGTTAGGGAGGTACACCATGCAAGAGATGGGAGAGTGGATTTGCAGCTGTACACAGTGCGGGAAGATAAGGAGGTTGTGGCATGTGGGAGCTTTCTCTTAACTTCAGAGAAAGCAAATTCTTAGTACTTGACTTCTTCTACACTTTGTCCACCGACTGGTCATTCCCTCACAGTACCTAGGAGTGTCTCATCCCTAAACAGATTAGCAATCATCCCTTTTTTCCCTTCCTTTCATGGAGCACAAATCCCCAACTCTTTTTTGCAGTGAGAACATGGCACAGCATCAACTTGCTAGTCTGCATTTTCCAGAATGTCTTTCCCTATAGATTGTGACTAGAATTGCCGATACAGCTTTTAGAGCAGCTTTGAGTCAGGAGTGAAAATGTCATTGTCAGATGTAGTGACAGAAAGAAACAAAGGAGCCTGGCAGGGCCGGGCTGAGCCCTCTGTTTTCTACAGTGAGCTCTGCCCATTCCTCAGTCCTACTGAACTTCAGTGGACCCCTACCTGGTCTAGGACCCAGTGTAGCTCCCTATGTCTTCAGGGTGCTCCACCATCTCCCGCTTCCCAGGCTCACGGCAGCAGCTGAACTGCTTCATCTTCTGGGATTTCTCTGCAAGCTCTGACTTGCCCAGTGAGGTGTCTGAAGTGATGCCTCCTTCTCCAATCCTCCACCTCTCCTCTCCAGGCCTTCCTTTCCCCCAATCATCCCATCAGTAGGGAAGGTTTGATTCATGCAGTAAATACCTCGGCTCACACTCAGAGTGGTACTGCTTCGCTGCAGAGCCCTGGATGAGCTCTCGCTATTGCCCCTAGTCCCCCTTCAGCTTCCTACACCCCCCAGATAGGCAAGCAGACCTCACTGCTTTGGGGTCTCACAACCCACCTGCTGGAGAGGCTGCCTAGTTGTGGTTTCAACACCTCTCACAGCTCAGCTCTCCTAAGAGCACATCTGCTATCAAATCAGCTTCAGTTTCAGTCACAAAGGCAATTGTAGCAGATTTCAAATCACTTTTATCTGCTTTCTTCCACACAATGATGTTTCTTCCAAATGGTCACCTTCAGCCACTATGTTTTCAATATCTCTAGCCTCATCAATGGGAAGCGCTCAAAGATAAATCACTTGCATTAGAGACTATTCTTGGGGTGTGTATATTTGTTAAGTTTTTGCATGATCCCAGATAAACCAACATTTACTGTGGAAGACTTTGTCAAATTAGACAGTCCAGAGCTAAATAAAGAATTAGAACAAGAGTAAGTGACTTTATACAAGGAAGAATAATTATATCATAGGCAGGAGGAAGAGACCAGAGGGCAGATATTTTCACATGGAGCACAAGATATAGAAAATGATGCATTTAGTTTGAAATGGTGGGGTTAATGAAGTTGGATATTTTGAAGTCTTGCACAAAAAAATAGTGACATTTGAATATGAAATGTAGGCTCCTTCTTTAAAAGATAGAAAGAGATGAAGATACAACGCTGGGGGCCAACCCTAGAGTCCTATCTTGTAAAAGTCAACGGTTACTTGTACTCCTCAAGAGTAACCACTGAGAGCGAGGCATGGCGGCGCTCACTTGTCATCCCAGCACTTGGAGGCTAAGGCAGGAGAATCACTGCAAGTCTGGGGCCAGCCTGGGCTACGAAGTGAGTTCAAGGCCTGCCTGAACTGCATGGTGAGACTCTCTCAAAAAAAAAAAGAAAAATGCAGGATAATAATAAAACAAGAGTGAATAGTCAAAAAATTGTATAGTCTAAAAAATAGCAACAACAAATCTATATGGTAAGCTACATACAATAAAAAATATACATATGAGAGGGGGAAAACAGATGGTCTTTTTCTCTGAATGTAGCTTGTTTTATTTTAAAACTATTAGCAAAAAGATGAAAGATAGTAAGTGCTGGCAGGGATGCAGAGAAAAGGCATGTATAAGTGGGAATGTAAATTGGTAGAGGGGCATTTGAAAAAAATAGAAATCCAACTAACGTATGATACAGTCATCCCAGTACTGGATGACTATACAAAGGATATGGGCTTAAGGAAATATCCAGGGCTGGGGAGATAGCTCCAAGGCATGCTGTGCTGTGCTTTACCAGCCACCAAAACTATTGTGGTACACGCCTATAATCACAGTGCTGGAAGACTGAGACAGGAGGATCACTACGAGTCTAAGAAAAGAACTAGTCATAAATAATCCTTGTTTGGGGTAAGAAATAGATAAATGAAGGTCATTTTTACTGCAGTGTTTACATGCATGTGTGTGTGTGTATATGTATGTGTGTGTGTATATGTGTGTGTGTGTGTGTGTGTGTGAAATTGGCTAGAATTTTCTAATAATTGATTAAAGTTTGAAGCCAAACTGCCTGGGTTTGAATGCCAGTTCAGTTTCTTAAGAACAGCTTCACTTCAAGAACTGGTCAGACAGCTCAGCAGATGAAAGCACCTGCTCAGGTAGACGCAGGCACCAGGGTTCGATCCCCAGTGTGTCGTGCTCACCCCGCCCCCAGGGTGTGCAGAGATGGCAAGTGAGACTGGGCATGGTAGCATGCATCTGTAATCCTAGCTCCTGGGCGGCTGAAAACAGGAGAATCACTACAAGTTCAATTTGTGTGGTGAGACCTTGTACTAACTACAAAAGATAAAAAAGAACTTCACTTGAGCCAAATTAGACTGTTGGATAGTCTTGCTAACTCAGTTTGCCCATCTATAAAATAAAAAATAATACAAATAGTCACTATAAATCATTTGTTATGAGGATGAAATGAAATTATACATGTAAAATCATTGAAGTTATACCCCGATGGATTCCTGACATATGATAAACACATATTAGATAGTACAATGTTCAGGGTGCACAAAAGTGCTTGAAGCTCTGACTGAGCTAGGCAGTCAAACTCATAAAATTGGTTCATGAGAAATAGTTCTTCCCTCTTCCTATTAAAAAAAAAACAAAAACAAAAACATAAATCCAACAATTGCCATCACCTAACCAGAGCAGCTGAGCAGCCTACAAACACTGCCGAATCTTTTAACTTTCCATATTCTGATACTTTATCAGCTCTTCCCTCAAAAGGAAAGACTTCCAGCCACATCCTCATCTCCACCACCGAAGCTGGCTCTCCTCTCTTAAGATAGCTTGGAGGAGGCAGCTCCGAAGCGCCCTGCAACCACCCCCACCTCCCTGACCGGAACTGTAACAGCAGACGCAGCGGGCTGCGCTTCACAGCCCAGGGTTCTCGTGCTGTGTCTGTGAGGAATAGCTCTAGGACCCTGGGTGATCGCTTGATCTTTTCAGAATTTGGGTAACATGATGTTGACATTTTTGGAAATTCTGTCCTTTTAGAGACATTAGAAAATTATTTTGAGCTCCGTTTGTTAATAGTAAATCTTCAGCCTTTCAGAGTAAAATGATACCCACTGCCAAGATCATTTGAATGAGATAGACAGTAAAGCTGTCTTTGGTTTAAAAACAGATGCAACTATTAATAAAAGAGATTAAATTTCTTTTAGGAAGCATACACTGCCTTCTAAAAACATTCTCACAGAAAGGCAGTGACAAGGTTTTCAGATTAAAAGTAAATAGCTTCTTCAAACAGATATCCCCTTAAAACTATTTTTTTGAGTACTTGCACTAATTTTTCTGTAACTTAAAATCGGTACTTTTAAATGTCACCTTGAATAGAATCATAGTCTATATAAGTTTTGTCCTTCGTACAGATGTCACCAGATAGGTAAATTTAGAGTCAAACATCATAGAAAGATTCACATTTTTGTTATGGTTCAGATCTTCAGTGTCCCTCTACTCTCATGATCTCAGAAGTGGAACTTGCTTCCAGTGGATTGCTGTGGGGGAGGGGAGGGCACGACCTAGCTGCTATATTTCTGCCCTCCAGCCTCTCCTCTTTCTCTGTCCCTGCCTGCCGTGCCTTGGGGAGCTTTCTTCTCCATGACCTTTTGCCAGGCCCTTTCTGCCTTAGAGCCAGCCAACCCTAGGGAGTGAGAAGCCCCTGAGCCCTGGGAAACCACGAGCGGAAATAAACCACCCCTCCTCCAAGCTGCGAATGCTGGGTATTTTGTCCCACACAGGCAAGTGACTGCCAGAGAAATTTAGAAGTCCAGGAAGAAGCTACTGGCTCATGTGTGTTTCACCCTCTATAAAATAGGGCAATAATAAGTGTGACTATCTAATCAAGTTGTCTTAAAGATTAAGTGAAAATATGCAAGGAATTGAGACAAAATAGTTCATAATAAAAACTATAAGAATTAGCTAATTGGCGACCTTGTTAATATTTCTACTCATAAATGTAAATGTCTGTCTCTCACTTAGTTTCATCTTTCATTCATTCTGCACTGAGTACACCCACATTTTTCAGAAGCTGAAAGGCTCCTGAAGTGTTGTTTGTTTTTTAAATCTAACCCAGGCATTCCTTTTTTTTTTTTTTTTTTAACTTTATTTATTTATGTTATGGCCAGCTCAGTCTGCCCTGGGGTTGGGGGGTGGAACTGGCGAAGCATGTGGCGCTGGGGATCGAATTGCAGTCCCTGCAGTTAAATAAGCTTTCCTAAGCACCACTGAGCTATCTCGCCAGCCCAACCCAAGCACTTATCTAGACAGATAAGCTTATATGCAAATAAGCTGGTTTCTATATAAGAGCTCCAACTCACACACTAATTATGGGATTACTACATACTTTAGGTTTTTCAAGAAAATATCTAAAAAAAAAAAAAAAGAAAGAAAAGAAAATATCTATAAATATCTACCAATTGGAAAATATTTACTGCGTGCTAACCATATCCAAGGCAGAATATTAGGAACTATAGCAATATAAGGAGAGAAAAGTACCAGCTTTGCCTTCAAGCTGGCCAAATTGAAGAAATTCCATTTGTTAACTGAGAAAATGAGACACATTTGCATGTAAAGATGGATGACTGTTTAGCAGAGCACACAGTAAGTACCAGGTAAGTACCAGGTTGTGAGGTAGACACACCTAGTGACAAATGTGGTAGAA
>PVJA010017155.1:0-12918 GCA_004027025.1 Myocastor coypus | reverse complement strand
AGGGGATTTATCCCAGGGCCTTGTACACATTAAGTCAACACTAGCACTGCTTAAAAAGCGCAAAGGCAACTGAGGTCTTTGAACAAAGTTTTGGCATAACTGGTATTCTATGAAAATGTCTAGTTCAGGCTCTATGTGGTTGAATTATGTGTGGATAGTCCTTTCCTTCACATTTTCAAGAATTATGTGATCCATTTTCCTGTGTTTACAGTGCCTCTGGTTCATATCATCCCTTGGATTTGAGTTCACCTTTCAAAACAGAAGATTGAGATAGCAGGCATGAGATTTGCTATAAAATAAATTCATCTTGTACTCAGACCATGTGGCCAAGTATGCTTTACAAACTGTTTCTGACTTCAAAGGCCTAAAATTTCCAAAAGAAAGACACATCCAACCTTTCTTTAACAGAGAGTTACAGGAATAGAATATTGCTTTTCTCTTTTCCTCTATAGTAAAAATATTTTATTGGTTTTCCTGATTACATAAATTAGGTAATTTCTTAACAGAAATTCAAATACAGTAAAGTATAAGGAAAGAACTATACCTGGAATCTCCCATGATACAACCACCATTAATATTTTAGAGACATCACTGTATAGGTACATGCATATTTTATAACTCTAACCACAGCAATATGTTGGTAATATGAATATTACAGCCATTTTACTCTCAATTTTCTGTCTTTTCAACCCCTCAATCTTCTTTTCTCACGCTCACCTTTACAGGCTTCAGGTACAATATTCATAATTATCTATTGTCACAAACATATTAAGCATAAGCATACATTACAGTTTTATTATTATTGTTCAATTTACAAAAGTAGTACCCATTACCTGTATTTGTCTGCATCATATTTTGTTCAGTAAGTTATTCAACATGGATGTGCTTCCAAGTTCCCTTAAACTACCCTTTTTACTATTCTGTGAAATAGTAATGACTAATATTTATTGAGTGGTGGCTGGTGAGATAGTTCAGCCATCTAAAGCGCCTGTTTAAGCAAGCTTAGGCAACTGCAGGGACCATGGTTCGATCCCTGGCACCACATGCTGCACCAGCCCCACCCCCAACTGTTCACCATATATTCAAGATAAATATAGGGACTAAAGCCCAGTCATCTGATGTACCTGTCACTAAAGCCCACTGCCTCACAAAGGAGGAGAGGAGCTGCCGGCCAATTCTCTGTCATGGTCATTCTCTGTAACCAGAAACCTTTGCCACCGCAGTAATACTATAATTAATGTCCTTCAATAGACATCCTAGTCTTTGGGTGTTTTTACTTTTTTAATTCAATAATTATATGCGCTGACTCAGTGCCAGGGACTATTCTAGCTGTTGGCGTTCTGGTGGCAAAAGAGACAGATGAGGTCCTCATTTTCACAGAGCCCACACAATCTACTGGGAGAAGACAGTAAAAAACTTGGTAGATCAACACGTACATCAACAGATGAATAACAGAAATCCAGGACATGATGGTTATAGGAACAGAATTAAAACAAGGTACTGTGACAGAGAGCCACTTAGCACAACTTTAGTTTGTACATGGTTTGGATTCCCACATGTGAGACCACCAGGCTGTCACATATGCATTTTAGTTTTAATAATTTTTACTTCGCTTTCAAAAGATATGCTTCTAATAATTTTCATTTTCTGCCAAAAATGCACATTGAGAGAGATTTTTAAAAATAAGCTTTTCTCATCTGTCTTTTCTGATTTATTAGGAAAATCTGAAAAGCTTCTTCCTTTTCAGCTAAATTCAAAATAAATGTAAATCAGTTATAAGGTAAACATAACAATTACTTTATATCATTTTATGTGCTTTAGCATGGACGCATACATATGCAAAAAAAAAAAAAAAAAAAAAAAAAACGGCAAGGAAGCAAGTATAATAGGGTGAAAGAGGAGCCAATGAAAAAACATCTTGATAAACATTGAAAAGCAAGCCTTGAGAACTCAAAAGTATTTTCAGGAGTGATCATCAAAAGAATACCATGGGGTCTACCACGCGTGGCCCCAGGACTCACACATGCCCTTCCCCTTGCTCACAGCCCTGCCTGTGTGTCATCAGTTCTTGGTAACTGCCATTATTTAGAAGACTCATAAATATGCAACAAGCATCTCACGGGAGAAAATGCAGCTGAATAATTTCCACTCACCCGAAGCTACAGAAAAGAGGAAGGCATCTGCTGGCTTTCACCAGTCCTACCCGCCCCCACCCCATTGCCATTCGAAGGATAAATGGGACAGTCTTGAGACACCCTCTCCGCAAAAGGCACTGCTAAGTCGTGGGGGAATGACAGCACCCCATCCAAGCCTAAGCTCCCACCTTCCAGGCCTGCACACGCTAGGGGTGCAAGAAAGCACAGTTTTATTTTAACTGTGTTTCACAAGCAAAAGCAATGGAAAGAATTCCTTGCCTAATCTTTTTTTTTTCCCCTCCCTTGAAATTTGATCATATTCCTAACTTTAGTCATACTGCCTGGTTTCCTCTCCTTAATGGAGTGAAATTTATGTCCGTGATTAGAGAATTGGCTAGGGAAAACCATTTGAGTTTTAAAAGTTATATGTTTTCACAATAATAGATATGGGGACCCTGGAAGAAAACGAGTATGTTTTGGATATTAATGCAGACATTCTAATAGCTTGCTATTTCAATCCACAGTTAGTAAGTAATGGTGGTCTTAAATGTATTGGAGGGAGACTGGAGAAAAAATATATTGAGCTGAAAGTTTTCAGAAGGCTAGCACAGTGCGAAATTTAAAATTACAACCAAGTTGTATAACTTTTTAGCTAAGATGTCCAAGAGTTATTTTGAAAATAAAGTATAAGGTGATGCACTAAAAGAGCACCTTTGCTAGAAATTCATCTACAGCCTGTATAATCCTTCAACTCTAGAAGCACAGAGACGAAAATGTAACCAGATATGTCCTGCATTATGCAATAGCTTTATCCCATAATTCCATCATACTTCTCAGTGTATAAGGAAAACTTATTAGAATTGAAGTGATGTGGTCAGACATTAACAATTATAACATAACAAAAGTGTCTTACCGCACCACAAACAGAATTGCTCTTAGCTAGAGGATGTCTACGAACAGCAAATGCTTTGTCCTTGGAGCTCCATAAACCTGGACATGGTCCCTCTACCATCTTGCTATAAAATTTACAGTAAGATTTTTTTTTTAATATTTCTGAGTTTCTTTTACAAAACAAAGTACTTTGGGGACTTTGTCTCAAAGAACACTATGGGAATTCCATGATATAATATATGAGAAACAGAGAAGTCATTTATTAGATTTTAGTTCTCTCCTTCCAACCTAGTTGTCTTGTTGACTTTGCAATCATTAAATTGGGGGAACTGCAAATGAAAAAGAAGAAGGGAGAATAGGGTAAAAAGTTACGATTGCTTGGGAAGGGTCAGGACTGACTGGTGCAAGGATATCAGTTATAGAAGGAAGGAAGCATGTGGTGAGACCTGCCTATAACCCCAGCGCTTGCCGAGGAGAAAGAGTACAGGTGAGTCCTGCTCACACAACTCAGCAAAACCATGTTTAAAATGAAAAGATAAAAGGGCTTAGGATTTTGCTCAGTAATCAAGCACCCCTGGGTCCAAGCCTCAGTATTGGATGGAAAAAGAGAAAGAAGACAAGGAAGCAGAAAGGGACAAGAGAGGGGGAAGGTAAGGAAGGAAGAAGGGAAGGAGGAAGGAAAGAAAAAGAAAAAGGAAGATGGGTGAACCAAACAATACCTGAAAAAGAATGTATGCTGAAGACAACCTTTTCCTGCAGAGAGGAGTGCTTCGCAATGGTAACATTACCACCTGGTCCTTCTTGGTCTGCTCCAGTGCTAGGGGTGGAACCCTGGGCCTCCTACCTGCTAATAAGGATGTGTTCTGTCACTGATCAACTCTCATTCCTCCTAAGACTTTCTACTTCTCAGGGTTTCTAATCAAGGCATATTGATTCCCTTATGTAGACATTGGCTGCAGTTTCAGGATACTGTAAATAGCACTGTCATCCATCTCGATACTATTTGCTTCAATACTATAAATCTGTGATAGTCCTTACCCAAAAATAGTTCAGAAATATTTATGAGTTCTTACAGTAAGACAGTCCAAGAAATATTTTCCAAAATACCCTAAGCATAACAAGAAAAAAAAAAAAAAAAAAAAAAAAGCACAAGTCCAAGAAGTTCATTTAGAGCTCCTGGGTGGGGCTGGGATGTAGCTCACTAGTAGAATGCTTGTTTAGCAACCTCAAGGCCTTGGTTCCACCCCAGCCTCACGCTACATTACAATTACATAAACAGACTCAGCATATCTATGGCTTATAGTATCTCCATAATATGTATGAAAGCACATTTGAGACATCCAAGTGACCCTTCAGGCCTCTTAATAATGAAATTAAAAGTGTAGGTTTAAAAACTGAATGAAAATTTTGTTCACTCAGAACTTCCATTTTCTTGGGCCTTCGTTTGTCATTTTTGTCAGGTGCTCAGGTGAACTTCATTAGATCTATTTTTGACCGCAAAGCCAAATGCTACCCACTTGGCAAGAATGATGGTTGCACCCATCAGGATCTGTAAGGAGCGGCAGTTCATGCTGAGGGATCAATGCTGGGCAATTGATTCCCTGTACACGAGGCAGCTCCCACACTTCTGATGAATCTTTGACTAAGTATGGAACTTTAATGAAGGCCCAGAACTCCAGCATCCTGAGAGACTGGGGCAGGAGGACAAGTTCAAGTCTAGCTTAAGCTCTTTAGCAACTTTGACCCTGTCTCAAATATTAAAAAAAAAAAAAAAAAAAAAAAAAAAGTAAAGGCTTAGGGAATGGCTTTATGCAAAGGCCCGTAGTTCCATGTGCAGTACCAAGAAAGTAAATAAATAAGGAGGGGGGGGGGAGAAGGAGAGAGATGGGGAAGAAGGAAAGACAGAAGGAAGTTAGCTCAAAGCTTTGGGCCTCGTGGAGATTACAGCTCATATACACCACAGACCTCTGGAATGCCCTGAAATGGGTCGAACTGCCAGTGTTACTTCTCTAAACGCCGAAGGCCTAACATAAATACAGGAGCCAGGAGGCAGTTAATCGTATCTCCCAGTCACAAGCACATAGAGGCGCCAGCAGGCAGTAATACATGTTTAAGGCAATTTTACTATCGACACTTTTTGTAGGTATCTTTCTTTTGAATATAAATACATAATAAATAATAAGATATGTTCAGAAATTCATGCTCTCCCTTTAAGGTATCTCTCTGATGACCAGGAAACTACATTCACAAATCTAAATGACGTAATTCATTCACCATAGCGTGGACTGCCCCTTGACAACTAAAATGCTAAAATTATTCTTTCTTTGCTCTCCACTTCTTTGAGACTTGCCTACTGAGTTAGGTGGGTACCTGGTCTTATGGACACTCTGCCCAAGTTGTGTGTGTACAGCTGAGACATGTATGACTTTTTAAATAGCACAATACAAAAATAAATGACCAGGGCTGAGGAGATAGCTCAGGGTTCTAAACACCTGCCTGGCAAGCGCAGGCCCCAGAACCCCTGGCGTGCTGGGCCAGCCACTCAAACTGGGCATGGTGGGGCAAGCCCGTAACGCCAGCAGTACAAAGGCTAACCAGGAAGATCACTATGAGGCCGAACTGCAGAATGAAACCCTGTAGCAAAAGAATAAAAATACAAAAATAATTTTTAAATGACCAATTCATACATGTAACCTTTAAAAAAACATGTAAATAAAGGAGAAAAGTATACAAACCATTATTTGTGAACTATAAGTTCATAAAACCAACAAGTCTCTTGTCTTTTTAAAGACTTTTAATGAGTTTCTTTGCCATCAGACATATATACAGGGTTTCACAGGGCACTAATCCTAAAGTAAAAATATTTAAATAGTCATTCTAGCATAGCTTTATGCTGGCATTTCTTAAACAAATGCAGAAAAATCCCCATAGCAGATTTTTGCTCCCCCCTCCCACCCACACGCACACCATCACCACCCGGGAGCCCCGAACTGTTTTATTGTGGCAGCATTGTGCTGTATTGTTAAATTGCCATAATTCAGTTTCCAGAGTGGAGGAAAAGTAGCACATAGAGCTGGTCTCTTAGAGACAAATTAGCAAATGAAAAGATGCGTGTTTAGGAGAACTAGGAAGCAGGCAGAGGAACTTCCTGGGGAAGGAAGAACCACGCCCATAGGCGGTTTCCATGCCCTTTCACCTTTTATGTGTCCCCAGGTTGTTTCCCTGGGTGTCAGGATATTTGAGGTAGAGATGACTGCAGTAAAAGGTGATTGCAACTTGATGACAGGTCTGAAGGGCCCTCGCAGGCTCCAAGGTGACACCTGCGAGTTCTATTTTCTTCTCTTCCTCTTCAGAGTGGGCGTTTCCCACGTCAGGAGTAACCCATCCAAGAAACATTTTCAGAACACAGTTCCTTCTTGTGGCGGATAAGTTGTAATCAAATCCACAAACCACAGTGCTTGTCAGTCTCCCACCTGACAGAAACCCCGCTGCACTTCCACAAACACTTCCTGGACGTAAGATTCAGATTCCTCCGCGATTATCATGTATCAAGTCCTGAGGGAGGGGGATATCAAGTCCTGAGGGAGGGGGACCTTGCTCTCCTTGTTCTGGGAAGGGGTGGTTGAGGGGACGAGGAGCCAGAAACAGGAATGTAAACTCTAACTTCTCATTGTAGCTCTTTTTTTCCCTTTAATCAACACCAAGGAACTCAATGTGAGGAGGAGAGGATTATAAAGGTGTTCACTTTCATCCTACAGATATGAGAAAACAAGAGCACATTGTCATTACCAACTTTATAGCTCCAAATAACGCTAACCCACAGGAAATCAAAGGCAGCTTTCCCCGGGCCTTCTGTAAGGGGCACTTCACATTTGCTCTGAGAAGTGACACATGTGGGTCCACCCTGAGGCCAGACAACCCATGGCCCTGAGTAGGATAAAAAAAAAATGGGCTGAAGAGAAAAGACGGCAGGGAGGCCTAAACTCAGAGTCAACAGAATTCTCTAGCCCCAGTCACTCGGTGACCTTCCTTCTCATCCTAAGAAATGACAGAAATCAGGAAATATTACTTGGACTTGCAGGCTTCTGTCCTGGCCTATCAAACCTAAAGAGAAGTCCCAGCAAATTACTGGAAACTGCACTTTGAACTTAGCCTTTGGCAAGGAGCCCAGCCAAACAGAAATGTAAAAGTTCCTTTCCTCCACAGGGCCCCTGCACCAGGGTGTCCCTATAGACACTCCAGAGCTGATTGCAACAGGTTGGAATGAGGCCCTGGGCCAGGAAAACAAGCCCTGACCAGTATGATTTCCTACTGCCTGTGTTGTTTCTTAAAAAGGTTTTCTTTGGCTTGTTCTCCCTCGTTTTGTTGGACTGGGTTACAGGCTCAGGTCCCATCGAGGAAATGCCTGGCACCATTTTCACAAAATGCTTGTTTAGCGTGGAAGCGACTCCATGCGGCCCACCAGTGAGCACAGCCAGCTTGAGGGGCTCAGCAGGAAGGGACTGGTCAGGCCCGCTGCTAAGCAAATCCTTAGAGCACTGAAGAATGGAGAAGTAATTAGCTTCTAAGCTCTGCAGATATTTCTGTCTCTGACGAGGAAGACGATATTTCTCTGTCCACCAGACCTCACTACACGGGCTTAAAATAAACCAACAACAGGGACTGTCATCGAATGAACAGCCCCAGCAGTGCCTGGCCCCAGAACTGTTTCCTTCTGAAGAGGAAACAATCAAAACATTGGCCTCTTTCTAGCTCTGTTATATTTCTCTCTAAGAAAACTCAATTTGCACAAGCAAATAAACTGACTCATTATAAAACTAAGAGGTCAACAAGAGGCAGATAAAACTAAAGGTTAGACAGCTGGAGAAACAAGCCTCTCCCCCAGCTGCAACTGGGAGCTCCTGGGGGATCCTCCAGTTGTCAACCTGGGAAGGGGAGGGGGGTGGCAAAGGAGAGAAAAGCTGGGCACATTCAGCATCCTTTTTCTGTCAGATCAAACATTTCTTTCTCAAGTTTTAAAATGATTCCACTCCCAGCCAAGCCTGGCCAGCAGTGACCCAAATCTCTCCACGTGCAATTATTTCAAATGCCTTCTCATAATGGATTCTTTTCCTATAACATTTGGGTAGTTTCATACCTGAAGTATGAAAAGGGTGATGATCTACTCTTCTGATAATTTTGTAAAGAAAATTTCCAGAGCGCACCTTTTAAAGCCCTGCCTTTTCCCTAGAGATTCCATGCGGCCAGAGAGAACTCCTCATTTCACCCCTGGCCATACAGCTTTCCCCCTTTGCTGCCTCACTGACCTCCAACTGACCTAGTTCTGCAATAATCAACAGTCAATGAACACCACACAATTTTTAAAAAAGTGCTTTTGGGTCGTCTCATTTAGGGCACTCTTGGCCAGCGCTGTCATAGTCTAAAGATGTTCCCAGAGGCTTTCTCCTTTGATTGCTAATGCAAGAGCTCTGGCAGAGAGTCTACCATTTGTTTCCCCTCCCTCCCTCCCAGTAGTTCTAGAAGTCATATAACAAAGAACAACAAACCCTCACTCCTAAGGATGTTGTTCCAGTAGGTGGCAAGTGGGAGCAGTCACTCCTGGCACCTGGGATTCCCTGGGGAATGGCTGCAAACAGATTGGAGCTGGATGAAAGAGCAGAGCCAGAGGGAGTCGCAGGGTGGCTAGGCAAAGCAGGGAAAGCAGCACCAGACGGAGCCTGCTGCTCACGAGGAAGGACAGTGGTGCACCCTGGCTTCGGGGAAGCCGGAGAATCCTCAGGAAGTCAGACGGCGGCACGAGCACTCCTTGGCCACCAGCTTCCCTCAAATTCTGATCCAGCAGACTCACCCGGGCCTGCAAAACACAAAATTGCAAAGTGAGAGGAAGAAGAATTGGAAAAAGTAAAGCAGAAAGTCGTGGACGGCAAGCAAGGGAAATGGAAGGCTCAGTGCTGAAGAGAATAGGGGCCTGAGATGGGTGGGAATCTACTGACAAGCCCTTGATTCACTGGAAGACACTGACAGGTTCAGTAAATAGTAGAAGTTGGGAGGCCAGCCAGATAGCTCAGCAGATTAAAGCACCTGCTTAGGCAGATGCAGGGAACCAGGGTTCAATCCCCAGTGTGCCATGCCTGGCTCTACCCCTCAGGGTGCCCTGAGAAGCCAACTGAGACTGAGGCTGAGAAGACGATTCAGACTGGGCATGGTGGCACACACCTCTAATTCCAGCACTTAGAAGGCTAAAGACAGGAGGATCAGTAGGAGTCTGATCTGTGCAGTGAGATGCTGTACTAAATATATATATATATATATATATATATATATTTTTTTTTTTTTTAAAGTAGAAGTAAGGTATCCTGGTCTATTATTAAATGCAATATACAAGCAAGCATTTTTAAGTTTGTCTTATGTTGATATTATGTTCAAGTGAAAGTATTCTAAATTCAGATTAATCCAAACTTTAAAAAATAGTATTGTTCAAGCAATATAAGGAGTTGGCGACTAGACTCATCCAACTAAATCATGAGGATCTACACAGAGCCAGAAATCACCCTATGCACACTGGTAACAGTCTGCTATTTATTTACAACTCTCCATTTCTTCCAAGTCTCACAGCACCGACCCACAGCATGAACCCAGGCTGTGCACCTCCAAGGCCCAAAAGTAGCAGAGCTACAGTGACCTAGGCCCCTACCTCCACGCAGAAACCAAAGCAGGCCCTGAACTTTACTTGCATCAAATTGTGTGGAAGGGCCATGTGAGCAATTATAAGCAGGAAGAAACTTCAGAACAATTCCTGACTAGACAAACCTTCAGCACCACAAAGTCTTTCCCGTTCCCAGACCCAAGCAGGCCACTTCTGATGGAAACAGAAAAGCAAACTGCGCTTGGAAGGCAACTGTTTTAAATATTCTCTCTTGTCTCAGCAGAAGACAATAGGAAGAGCCACAATAAAAATCAAAGGGAGGAAAGTTCGGAGAATAATGTCTCAGATATCTAACACGCAGCAGTAAGATTTCCAGGAAAAGAGAACAGAGAATATACCCAGAATCATCAAAGAAATAACGTGTAATGAGTGATGGCACATGCCTGTAATCCCAGGGCTTTAGGGGGCTGAAGCAGAAAGATCATAAGTTCAAGGCCAACCTGGACAAATTAGTGATTTAGCAACACCCTTGTCTGAAAAAAAAGTTTAAAAGAGCTGAACATGTATACCAGAGCAAAAGTGCTGAGTTCTATCCCCAATACTATAGAGAAAAGAAAAGAACATGAGAAAATTCCCCATGCCTGAATTATCTGAGGGGTAATCCATCAAGACAGCACCATGATGAATAAAAGATTTCAAGCTAGGCACTCCATTATCAAATTGAGAGGATCCTAAAAGCTAAAAGAAAGAGAACAAAAGCCACAAATGAAGGACCAGTAAACAGAACTGCTATGGGCCTCCCCACCAGCAGCACCTGCATCTCCGAGACAGAACAATGCTGCCCCGCTTCTGAAGGAAAAAGCTAGGCCACCTGGCTTTCTGTGTAAGCAGACCAATATGAATCTTATACATCGCGCACAGGAGGGGGGACCCCTCTCAGTTCTCACTGAGCGAGTCTTTTCTGAGGGCTTCCTCTTGGGATGAGCTGACATAGACTGCCACCTCCAAGGAAAGCTTTCTCCCTAGGCAAGGGGCACTAGAAGGTTTCTCCACAATGCCCATGCTCACTAGTTGAAATTCTGTAGCTTGAGCTCCCAACCCATGGTCATAATTTCTAACCTCTTAGCCACCTTTATTATTAACCTTGCTGTCTGTCTGCAACTCCCACCCGCTTTGGGCCCTTACTTCCCTAGTGTTATTAGAAGCAACATTCCTGGAGCCAGCAATCACTCACATGACTCTTGATTTTCATTGGTCAGCTTGAGTACTTGGTCAGCTCCTACTTAGTCTTGTTCCTACTTACTCAAACAATGGACCCAAGACAGCAAACATCAAGAGAGGCTGAGTGAGGACTGGAGCAAACAGGAAGTAAGGGAATCTGCTATTAAGAAACACTTCTAGGGCCAGAGACATAGCTCACTGGCAGACTACGTATCCCAGCAGATGTAAGGTCCTGAGTTCAATTCCTGACATCTCCCTGAAAAAAAAAAAAAAATAAGAAAAGAAATGCTTCTACATTAAAACTAAAGAATTTGAGGCTTTTTCCCTATTTTAGCTCACCAAGGGAGAGACCATAGGAATTCTGGAGAGAACATATTTTTAAAATCATGCATTTTGTTGGAACACCGCCTTGATCATAACTCTCAAGATTCATAAGCCTGGTGATGGAAAGAACCCGCTGAAATCTGTTAAACCTGAAGAGCTCCCTCCCACCTGCCTATAGGAACTCCAGTTCAGCTACCCATCTGCTCCAATTAGCTTGTAGGTTCCCACTTACTATCAGTGAATAAATGAAGCCAATCCACCCGGCGTGGTGGCTCACACCTGTAATCCCAGCACCTGGGAGGCTGAGGCAGAAGGATCGGTGCAAGTTCGAGACCAGCCTGAGCTACAAAAGTGAGCTCAAGGCCAGCCTGAACTGCACAGTGAGACCCTGTCTCAAAAAGACATAAATAAATAAATACATAAATAAAGCCAATCCAAAACTCTAACTTCCCACCTGAAGCAGATTCCAGCTGCCTCTCCATATCTATTTCCCCTTTTTTCTTAGTAACAGAACTCTGACTTTTAGACAGTCATACAGCCACCCAAAATAAAGTCTCCATCATCCTAAACTCTGGCTAGTGATGTGAAAAAGTCTGACTTGAGAGGGACAGCTAAGAAAACTGCCTGAGCTGAAAGTGATGCCCCTTTTTCGAGCTCCTCTTCCTCTTCACTCTCCCAGCCTGCACTGCAAACTCAGCAGATGGATTCTGCAGCCATCACAGCCTGGTAAGTAAGCATGAGGATAAAAGCCTGCTTTGCTGGGATAGAAAAGCAGAAAAATGAAAGAAGCTGAGCACCCTGCTAACTGTATGGAGCTCATTCCAGAGTCCTAAGTAAGGAAGTAGCTTTTCTATAGTATTGATGCCTATATATAAATTAAAACCAATAAAATTTTATTCTAAAAACATCATTGGTGGCTTCCAAATTCTAACAAATAAAGATCTGGACTCCATAGTTCAATACTCATGACAATACCAAATCTAGATTTCATTTTCATTTCCTCTCATGTTCTATTCCTTTCTTTCATTGCTTACCTACTATTTATACTACAGCCAAATCAAATAGCTATGATTTACCCCAATAGTATGGCCACCACTAATTTAATCTCTGTTTAAGAAATTATGAATCATGGCCCTTCTCTAAGATGACATGAAACTCAAAGAAGGAAGCCCCTGCCCCTCCCAACACTGGAACCAAAACAAAAGCTTGGAAGGCCAAGAAACTACCAAAAGATACAAATGTCACCTACGTTCCACTGTCCCAAGACACTGTGGCTCTGGAGGCAGCCCAAATGCCCTCAGAAGAGCACCCCCAGGAGAAACAAGCTTGACCACTCTGCCATCATCAAGTTCCCCCTGACCACAGAGTCAGCCATGAAAAAGATTGAGGACAACAAGACACTTGTGTTCATTGTGGATGTCAAAGACAGTAAACACCAAAGCAAGTAAGCTATAAAGAAGCTCTATGACATCGATGTTGCCAAGGTCAATACCCTAATCAGGCCTGATGGAGAGAAGAAGGCATACGTTCAACTGGCTCCCGATTATGATGTATAATGCATTGGATGTTGCCAACAAAATTGGGATCGTCTAAACTGAATCCAGCTCCTTGCGCCACTCTGCCCCGCCTATGCGTTCCTGCGACTAAATTCCTGTTCCAGCCCAGACCCAAATCGCACCTCTGGGAGCTGAGCCTGCGCAC
>PVJA010017154.1:0-42178 GCA_004027025.1 Myocastor coypus | reverse complement strand
GGTCATGCCCACACACTGTACTCTGTAGAACGATTGTGAGGACAATATGCAATATGTCAACTTTCAAAGAAAAGAAAGGGGAAAAGAAAAAAAAGTAATGTTGATTTAAAAGTGTTAGTGTTTAATTGTTTGATCAATCTTATATACCTATATGTATTAATCTAAACTGATCTGATGATGAAAATATGTAATATAACCACTGTTAAATTTAAACAATAAAATATTAAATTTTAAAAAGTTAAAAAAAAAATAAAAGAGAAACCTCACAGATCCAGAAATTAATATGCTGGGAACTGAAGTGACTTCCTTTTTATAAACTTCATGGGATGATAGACTTGCAGCTCTTCATTTTCTGAAGCCTGGAGGATGGAGGAGTCGTCCCTGGGCACCTAGGTGGAGGCCGGCCTGCCTGTCCTGTGCCAGGGGCCCAGGGGTCCCCACAATTAAATAGTGACAGGCTGTCTGAGAACGTGAGGATGTGAGACTCTGCACCGGTCGTTTTAAGCCGTGAGACTTACATCTTCTTGCCATCAGATCGCTATACGCAAAAGAGAAACAGCGACCGCGGTTTTCCTCTAAGCCACCGGGCGATGTGGAGGGCGAGCTCCCGAGCAGGGCTCTGTCTGTGCGGGCTGCTTTACTCCTCAGCTTGCTGGGAAGAGACGCTCGTGGCTGCTCGCTCGCCACCCTCCGCTGCGCTCCCCGTGCTCCTATAACTGAAGCCCTTCTAGGGTTTAGCAGGGGGATCAGCATAGGGACAGTACACCAGCAGGGAGGCCGAGGCTGCAGTGAGCCTCTGGGGGCTTCGCCCCTGCGGAGTCGGAGTCCGCATCGCGACAGAGACACACTCCCGCTTCCAGACCACGGGGCGTCGTCTGCTCATGCTCTTTGTGCAGAGCAGTAGTGTGTCTGTCTATGTGGGAGGTGCGCCACACATCGTGCTACATCCTTAATTTTGTATTATTTTAGAGGGCACTGAGGACCGAACTCAGGACCTTGTGCTTGCCGGGCAGGTGCTTATGCCGCTGAGCTACCTCCCCAGCCCCTGCTGCGGTATCACTTAACTCCCGTCCATACTGCTTATAAAGTCCCGGGCATGCAGGCCCTGCGCAGACCGCTCCTGCACAGCCAGGGAAGTGTTCTGTGCGCCCTCGCCGCCAGTGTGGCCATCTTGGCACCACGGCTTTGTCCACTCCACGCACGTCACACAAAGGTGCGTGGGGGGCCGGACTGAGCTTGCGTGGCTGTGGGCGCCGGGCGGCCGCAGTTAGATCTTTCTGAGTGCTCCTGAAGTGAAGGCTGGGGAATGCTGATCTCCGTCCGGACTGAGGTAGCAGTCACGGGTGACATGCAACGGGCAACCCATACGGATGGTGCAGTTTAAAAGCCATTTGTTAAGGTGAAAAAATAAACAAATTATCATTAATTCCCCCTCAAAATCCTCCTGGCTTTGAACTCATGGGTTGCATTGCTCCTGCTTTTTCTGAATCTGCTCTGGAGTCCTCCGCCCTGAGCGTCCTCATAAGGTGTGATTAGAAAACCCTGACTCTGGCAGCAGAGTGCAGGCCAGTGGAAGCGCGGTCGAGAAGCCGCAGGAGGTGTGCGGGTCCCGGCACTCCTGGGACCAGCTCCCGGCTGGACCCCGAGTCAGCATAATCACGTAAGGAAAACGCCTTGCATCCATTCAGGACACAGGGCCAGCTGGGGCAGAGCAGGTACAGACGCTGGGGAAAGAGGCGCAGACCCAAGCGCAGGGAGTGAAGGGAATGGGGACCGCGTGTCTTTCCACAGCAAAGTTTTAATTTTCTGCCATACCTCGTAGAGGAAGAAACCCAGCAAGGCACCTGGGCGTTGCTGCAAAGAAAATTGAAAGACAACAGAAGAAATTTAAAAAATAATCTTTTGTTCTGTTTTGTTTGCAAAGGAATTTAAGGTGCAATGCATAAAACATTGATTCCCCTGGCTCATTAGAGGGCCACTTCCGCTCTCCCAGCATCCCATTTGCCATGGAACCTTGGGAAAGGGAAGGCGCCAGAAGGAGTGGGGAGCAGGTGCGAGCAAGATCACTTCAAGGTCAACTCCCTGGAGCCAGCACCAGAGCAGCAGTTGTCTGCGCCCACTCCTCGCTCTGGGGACATGTGGCGCGAGACTTGCCACTTGCCCCTGCATTCCTGGGAACAGCCCTGTACAGAGACTAGGCAGGCTGCAGCTGCTCCCACGTGTCTTGTGGCAAGGAACCCAAGGTCCCCCTGTGGAGTGCAGGGGTGGACGAAGCTTCCCTGGGAGGTGTGCCCGTGTGTCGGCGGAGGACCACAGGGACCTGGTGACTCAGACATGAGCTTGAACTCAGGAGCTTCCTGTCCGCAAGGGCAGCAGCCGCGCAGGGTGGTCAACAGCGGGTTTTCCACCAAACCTTCATAGCCAGGGGTGACAACCGTGACAGCCATGACCACCCCTTTGTTGGAGGACGGTGACTTAGACCTAGGTGAGCCGCCGTGGCTCGGCAGGAAGCACGTGCGAGGAAGCGACCAGATGCCAGCCAGGCCCGCTCTGCATGTGCAGAGGTGCTCGGGTGCGACCGCGACGCTCCCCGGGGGCCTGCGCCGTCTTCTGGGCCGTGCCCTTGCTGCGTGCTCTGCGCTGGCAGACAGCAGCCTACAGGGCCCACGCTGGGCAGAGGCGTCCGGAGCAGGGGCTCTGAGCACCGAGGACCACACTGGCCACCACTGAGCTAGGAAGAACAGTGTCCAAAACTCAGAAAGTTCCATTAGTAAGAATTTCCCCGAGTCCTCTAAGGCCATATAATCCTGACCATGCGGTACCTTCTTTTCGGGGCTGGAGACTGAATCCAGCTTGTGGGCACCGGGCTACCCCGGAGTGCTTGGATCAGAGCTGCGCCCATCAGCCGCACCCACCATGCCCTGCCCTCCGCGACCTGCCCTGCACGTGCCAGCCACTGCAGCCCCTCCTGCCTCCAGGGGCAAAGGACAAATGCAGGGACCTTTCTGCGGCCCAGCTCGCTCCACAGCGCCACGCTCTCCTTGGGTCCCTCGGGCTGGCCTGGGCGCCTCCACTCCAGGCTCACAAGAATGCAGGACGCTGGGACTCCACAGTGGCTCCCCAATTTCCTCTGTTTCGGAGAGGAACACATCTCCCACACAGATGGGCAAAGGGACCTCCCATGTTAGGTGCTGTTACAAAGCACTTAAGGAAGCCAGCGCTCTAGGAGGCTGAGGCAGGAGGATGCCAAGTTCCAGCCTATCCTTGGGAGATTGTGACTCAGCAATATCATGTGGATGGGATGGAGAGAGAGAGACAGAGACAGAGACAGAGATAGAGAGACAGACACAAAGAGAAAGACAAAGAGGGAGACAGAGAAAGAGACAGGGAGGGAGAGATAGAAAGAAATAGGGAAGGAGAGAGAGAAAGAGACAGAGAGAGACAGAGACAGACAGACAGACAGAGAGACAGAGAGGGAGACAGAGAAAGACAGAGAGAGACAGGGAGGGAGAGAGAGAGAGAGGGAGAGATAGAAAGAATAGGGAAGGAGAGAGAGAAAGAGACAGAGACAGACAGACAGAGAGAGACAGAGAGGGAGAGGAGAGAGAGAAAGAGACAGAGGGAAAAGAAACGGAGACAGAGACAGAGCAAATAGACAGTAGGGTTACAGCTCACCATGAAGGCCTTTCGTCACTCCTCAGAACCTGTCTGTCTGTCTGTCTGTCTGTCTCTGCCTGTTTCTCTCCCTCTCCCTCCGTCCTTGTCAACACAGAGCTTGCACCCAGGGTCACGTGAGCTAACCCTTCTGATGTGGCTGTCTGGGGAGGTCACACACTTCTCTGACCTCCTGTTATATGAAACTTCCCTGATACATTTTTAAAAAGAATATTTGCTCTTGCTATGACTTTGAATTAATTGAAATAGCTGAGCTTTATAATTTTGTCTGGCATATAATAATCTGATTTCAACACATCAAACTTCATTTTAATCAAAGATTTGTGCAAGATATTTTTAATAATAAATGGAATTATTTTTGGCTGCAGCATCTTTCGCCCCGATAACAGCGTGGAGGAGAAATGTCTATTTTAAAGTGAGCCTCAAAACTTGGCCTTCTGCTTTGCCAACCATGAGTTACAAGATGGGACATTTTCGTGGTTTAATACGTATTATATATTCCTTGCTATTTATCTTCATTTTCTTCTACAACTTCATCAAGGACAACACACAGTCACCTCAGCACACTTGGCAAGGAGGTTTTGTCTGTGGAATGATAATTGGGTCATATCCGCAAGGGCTGCTGGTCTTCAGACCCTCCTGGGTCCCATGGAAGCAGAGGAAGTGATGCAGGATAGGTGGGCAGCTGGCAGGATGCAGGCAGGGGGTCCCCGCTGCGAGGACCGTGGGAGAGCGTGAGGTCAGCGCACCCGGGCTCCGCGTCTGAGGACCCCACCCGCCGTGCTCCCTGGCTGCAAGCCCTGCACACAGAAGCATGGATTCTCAGCGAATCTCCGGCTCTTCGCAACTCTGCGGAATACACACAAGCTCCCCGTGGCCCCGTGGTGGGAGGGTCCTGGCCGAGCTGCAGCTGCAGTGCAGAGGGTGCCCTTCCCCATGGACAGGGGCCAGCGGGGGCTAGGCCAGTGGTGTCTACAGCAGGCTGCACCACCAGCCCTGCTGTTCTGTCCTCCCAGGACACCCTGTCCTCAGCCTTCGTGGACAGCCCTGCCCCTCTCAGGTCCTAGCATCTCCTGAGCAGCACCCAGTGCACATGCGCGAAGGCTGGAAAGTGGGGTCTGAGGGTCTGCAGAGATCAGGAGACAAGGCAGGAGCCAGGGGCAGGCGGACTCTGGGGAAAGCAGCAGTGGCCAGCATGGCTGCAGGGGGCTCGGGCCTGCAACGTCTGGGTGTGGAGTGTGGACGACAGCTGGCATCTTACACGGCATCCACGCTCTGGCTGTCGCAGGCGCTGAGCCCAGAGGCAGGGACACCGCACCTGCCCTGCCACAACCCCCTGTGCTGGTGCCTGTCTGTAGGATGACACAGTACCACTGCCCCCCCAACCCAGCCAGGCTCTCTAGGGGATGCTGCCAGCTTGGGTATTTTGTGCCCAGAAGTTCCTGCTTGGGCCTGGGTGTCCAGATGTGAGACCCCAGTGTGGCCCAGTGTTCAAATACACCCCACACCTCTGGTCCACAGATGACAAGTAGCACAGGCCAGGTCCCACGAGCCATGTGCCCGGGGCATGTGCTTTTTAAAATCTTAATGGATGAAAAAGATGTGGTATTTTTACACAATGGAGTATTACTCAGCCACAAGAAAGATAAACCTGGGTTGATGAGATAGCTCGGTGATCTAAGCACCTGCTTGGCAAGTGCAAGGGCCAGGGTTTGATGCCCAGTACTGCATTTCGTGCCAGCCCTGGAAGCCTGGGCATGCTGTGCCAGCCAGTAGAGTGGGCACTGAGCCCATAATCTCAGTGCACAGGAGGCTGACACAGGAGGGTCACGACATGTCTGAGCTGCACAGTGAGACCTGTGCCAGATAAGTAAATGGATAAATACATTTTTTAACCAGATAAATTCGAGGCCTTGTAAGCAAATGGTACAACTAGAGGCTGCACCGATGCATGATATACCTGAGACCCACACGCGCACCCATCGTATTGTCGCCCTAGCGTGCGAACCAGGAAACGTAGAGAGCACCTGACAGGTGCAGTGGGGGCTGTGGAGGGAGGGATCTGTGCAAAGGGAGGGGAGAGCTGGGACGGGGAGAGGAGGGGGAGGAAGGAGGGCGGCGGCTGGGGAATCGCGCCGCTGGTCTCTGCTGGTCTGCGGAAGGCAGCCGTCAGTGCTCCGCTTCTTTTCTCCTTTTCAGTTTCTTGCAGCTTTTCTGGCACCAACTTTGTGTGTTTCTGTCTGGTAACCTAAAGCACCAACTGGAAGTAACAGGACACGGCACAACAACCACTGCCGCGTGCCTACCGTATTGTTTAGTGGAGTTCTGCGTCATTTCTGGTGTTTTGGCCATTTTGTGTTCTCTTTAAAAATAAAAACCAAGTTAAAAATTGATCCAGCAAATCATCAAAAACCAACACTAGGAGCTGGCCGCTCACACGTCAGCTACGTGACACTGTGTCGACTCTGCCCTGTGCACACTGTGGCCTCCCAGGGTTACCTGGCCTTGGAGCTAAGGACAAGTACAAAGCACGCACTGGAAAGTCAGCCACGATGTTTCGCCCTGAGTTACAGAGCTGTGGCACCTGAGGAGGGGTGGTGGGAAAGTGGGAGCCCCCAAACTTCACACAGATGCTTCCGTTTTGCGAGTAACGAGGCTGACAGGGCTAGGAGGGATGGGTGCCAAGGGAAGGCGCCGGAATGCACTCCCCGGCCTGCGGCCCCCGGAGCCTGGACACGCGCCTTGTGGGGCGAGAGCCTCCCCACCTGAAGAGAGTTCACACCTCTGGTTTGGGATCTACTGTGGAAAGAGATGAAAACTCTCGTTATTGTGCTTACAAGAGAAAGCTACAATCAAGGGGTTTTCTTGGCCCCAGAAGGGACCCGAGACTCCCATGTACAAAATGCCACCCCAAAATCTGAAGAGACACGTGCTCTTTTCCTGGAGAAGAGGACCCAAGGCTGTTGGAGGAGGGCCCACACAGGTGGAAGCACGTGCCCGCAAAGACCCCCAGGGACAGCGGGGGCAGACTTGGGCTGGGCCACTGCAGCGCTCGCAAGCTTCAAGCATAAAGCGAATGTTGAGGCTTGTGCAGGCTTTGAGAAAACCACCAGACAGAATCCTATAAATTCTCAGACTAGAGGCCTGCATACCACAGTTCCTCTTACCGGATACGACATGGATAACTTCCACTGCCTGCAAAAATAGAAGCCTCCACTGGAAACTAGCTGCACACCCAGAGCTAAAGCAAAGCCAGCCCCAAGAGCCCAGACTCCAGAGGCGGCCATGGGGGCAAGGTGCTGGGGTGAGGACAGGGCCAGGGCAGCAGGCTTGGGGCTCTTCAGTGCTAACTGCAGCACAGACGGCTCTGAGAACGACTTGATTTCAGTGTTTATAGCAAAAGGGAAAGGTTTAGAATGAAGAGCAACTGTCAGTCTCTCTCCCTGTGCAGTAGAATTATTCTTGAAAAGGGAGTCAGTACAACAGCTCTGCCGGGACAGAAACACGAGTCGGTGGCCTCACCTGCTGTCCTTCCTGTGGGCCCCTGGGGTAAGGAGGCCCTGGCATGAGGAAGCGGAGGAGGTCAGGGTGACCGAGCCAAGACAGCTGCCTGAGCTGCTTCCGGCCTCCACGGAGCTGCAGCCTAGAAAGAGCCCTGCGTTGGGGGAGCAGGGGCCCGGGAGCGTGGCACTGTGGTCTTCAGGCAGCGTCGGGCCCCTCGATGGTGTGTAAGCTGCAGCAAGGCGGCACAAGGAAGCCTGCTCATCGTTCGTCTCAGTCTAGGACTGGAACATACCTCCGAGGGATTCCATATGAATTGAGTGCAATGACAGAGGAGAGAACTGGCGTTTGTATTATAAGCTTGGTGGACAAGAGGTGGTTTCCAGATCTTCCACCTGACGCCTGTCCACGGAGACTAGGAGCCACGAATGCTCGTCTTCCCCTCCCTCCAGCCCCACCAGCCCTGTGCGCCTGGCCCCGATGGGCCCTAGAGCTGCAGAGTCTCAGTCAGAGTACAGAGCTGGCTCTGATGTGAAGCGTTTCAGTTCCTCCTGCAGCCCTCACCAGCTCATGGGACCAGCTCTCATTCAAATCTCTCTCCATAGAAAACGGTGTGTGACATTTTCACATACACAGATGGGATTTGGAGGCAATGCATTTGAGAGACTTCAGAACATGAGTTCCTGAAGAGAAATGGCATAAAGTCATCTTTGATAAGGAACAGAGTGATCACCGACAGACTAAAAAATCTATGAGAGGGTTTTCATTTCCATAATTCTAAACCTCTTTTAATGGTTTATGCAAAATTCCCTCTGAATATCCATGCATTAAAAGGAGTATTTGCCCAAGGTCACTGCACTGGGTTCGGCACCGGGTGCTGCCACACTCACCAGACGGTTCCTAGGACAGCTAGCTCTGCTCTGGCTCTGGAAGGAAGGCTGCATCAGTAGGGCTGCACAGAGGAGCCAGCAGAGCAGCCGTTTCCCGCAAGGCCCTAGGTGCGCCAGCTCCGCAGAGGGGTGCTGTAATGACACTGGGCTTAATGTAGCTATGAGCTCCTTCAGCAGAGCAAAGTCTCTGTCTCCGTCATCCTAGTGTGACAGTGGCCAAGCTAGTGCGTGACGACCTGCACTGTGCCCCCTCTTTACCTGCACCTGGAGGCCCAGGGACAGGTCCCACCCCACCCGCCTGCACTCTGAGGTCTGCGGGTTTTGTCTCCAGATCCTGTTTTTCTTCCTTAGACAGCAGAGCCACATTATCAAGGAAGGGAAATTAAGAACCGAGTGATTCGATCCTAAAAACCACAGAATAATTTGTCTGCTGTGATGCGCCATGTGAGACCATGGTCCCTGGCTGATTAAGCGTTGGTGTCCACTGAGCAGGTCCTGTCTTACCTAGTGGCCCAGGTGGACCACTGATTTAGACAGTTCTCCTACTCAAGGGTCTGTGTGCCCGGCAGGCAAGTGTGTGCTAAGCCCTGGGGTCACCTCTTAGCTTACACTAAGTAGATGTCACATGCGGTCTTGCAGTTGTGCTGACCAAACGGGAGCCAAGAACAAGCTTCCTGAACCAGTGGCTTCAGCGACTGCTCCCATACCCCAACACCTGCAGGCCAGAAAGCACCTGGGGCCCCCGGGGAGTCCGGGTTCCTAACATCACCTGGAGGAGGCACCCGCTGCCTGTGGCTATTAGTTGGCAGTTTATCACAGAGGACACACATGGCGTCCTCAGTTCTCAAGGGGTCGCGCGGGTCATTAGCAAAAGCAGGGACCTTGCACGAGGGGTTTATTCTGTATTCTCGCTGGAGGATTCGGTCGGTCTCAGTGTCATGTGAGATGTTTGCTTTGTAACGAACAACATTCTCACCCATTCTTCAGGTTCATACTAGTCACTGAAGCTACTTTACACACTTGTCTCTACCCTGATTTCGTTTTTAAAAAGGGCTGCTTTCCTGCTAAAGTTTCACTTCTCTCCCCAATGATTCCTTTCCAGATGTTAAGTGGACCCCTCTTGGTCCTCCGTCTTCCTAACAGCGGAGATGGATTTTATGATCTCACAGCCAACACGGGTACACAGCTGCCAATACAGAGAATCAGAGTCCTTTGTCAGCAGAGGTTTACAGCCGAAGGTCTGCGGGGTGGGCGGAGGCTGTGCCGGGTGGCACCCTCACTGGGGCCCTCACTGGGCCCCGTCGCCTGGACAGCAGTGCTGTTTCAAGCACATACTCATCCTCTTCTTCGAGTCTCTTCTACCTGAACTGAGAGCTGTAGACAGACGTAGCCCTCGGCTTTGCAGTCAGCGGGCGGGTTGCGCTCCTCGTTCTGTCTCTGTTGCAGCTCTGTTTCTTTCTCACCGTCTTTGTGAATCTGCAGTTCGCCTGCTGTGTGTAGTGTTTCTGCTCGCTCTCTCCCCACCCATCCCATGGACTCCGCGTTCCCCTTGCTTTGCTGGGTGGGTGGCGCTGTGACACCCACAGTGCCCGACCCCTCCCTTTCCTCCTCTCTAGTCTCTTCACAGGTGACTACTTCGTTTTCCACCTTTGCCCAGTTCTGTACTAATGTTGTCCATTTCTTGATCATTTTATTCTGTATTCCACATCCTGTTTAAATTAGACCGATTTTACCTGTTGTTTAGTGTAAAAATATATTAGCTTTTTGCTACTGATTTCTGAGAACTTATCTATCATTTATCTACCTATCATCCATCTATCTCTCTCTCTGTCTGTCTGTCTGTCTGTCTGTCTGTCTGTCTGTCTGTCTATCATCTACTGGTCCTGTGGACTGAATCCAGGGCCTTGGTACAGAGCCACAACTCCAGACCTTTATTTTGTCTTACCTTCTTTGTTGGGAACAGGGCCCTGCTAGCTCCTGCATTTACCTGGACTGGGCTGTAAGCTGCGATCCTCTTGCCTCAGTCTCCTAGTGATTTGATATTCTAGACGTGTGCCACCATGCCCAGCTTCTAGGAGCTCGCATATGATCAAGTACATTTACATTTTGCAAATTGAATGCTGTCTTCCCTATTATTTAACTACAGTGCCTTATTTTTTTTTCCTTTTATAAAAATGATCTATGGAGAGACAGGTGTGGGGACACATTTCCATAATCCTAGCACTCCACGGGGATGAGGCAGGAAGATTGCGAGTTTGAGTACACCGGGGAACTTAATGACTTGGGGCAAGTTGTCTCAAAATAAAAACTGTGTGAAGGATCAGGGTTCAACCCCTCACACTACGCAGCCACAGATAAGAAGTTATATTGAAATACAATTTTGTCATATTTTTTAAAAAAATACATTGATGTAAACACCTTATTTACTGGAATTCTCTCTGTGCTTTGCATTGCAAGTTCACTGCCTCACGGGCTTCTGATAAAGACCAACCGGAAGTCCCAGCCAGCCTGCACACACTCCATGCTCTCTTTTTCAGGCTGTGAATCTCCTGGCTGCCCGTGAAGCCTGGGCCTCCAAGCAGGGCCTGAGCAGGGAATCTGGTCTGCAAGTGACCTTCCTTGTGGGTCAGCGCTATGGGATCCATGCTGTCACTGGCCTAAAGTCTTGTCTGCTTGACTCCATGGTCCCCCCAAATGATCCGCATGTCCTGCCTCTCAGGGAGGAGCACAAGAAGGCATTTTCTCTGGACTTAGTGCAAGATCGTACAGCTGCGCTGCAGTCCGTGTGAGGCTCGTGAATGTGCTGTTCATTGCCCGGTGGATTTTGATGCATCCTCAGCCGTTCCAGTCACTGCTTCCCATAAGGCTCTTGGAGGCTTCTGGACCACAGGACACGGCCACTGTACAGTAGGATGGTCACCTCCGCAGAATGGCACCATGCCTGTGCTGAGGAGAGGCTGCCCCTAGGGGGACACTGCGGGGTCTCCTGAGGGCCAGGAGCCTTGGATTCCTGCCTGAGCCTCCTCTGGTGATGCTCCTGAGGGTGCAAGGTGTAGCACTGTACAGCATGCAGATACTGCTCATTCACAGGTCTATATTGTAACTGCGGCAACTTCTGTTTCCTGTAAATAACGGAACCACCAGAAAGCCCAGGATTCCATGAACACAAATGTGCTCTGGATGCTGAGGAGGAGGCCAAGCCTCCCCACATCTCAGCACCCCATCCTCAGGTGTCACAGCACCCCGATGTCTGCGTTAGTGCAGACAGAGTGTCCACCGTCGCCATCGTCCTGCCTCCTCGCGGACAGATGTTCTGGAGACAGCTGGGTCTTCGCTTGCCATTCATTTGGCCTCCTGCACATTCTAGGTGATGTCAATCTTTGCCCCAGGCTCTGGGACTCTGGAGATTCCAGGCACGTGGTACAGCTCAGCTGGAAGGAGCTCTGGAATCTCATTTAGGAATCCACGTCCTCAGTTCCCTGCCCCCCAGGGCTTAAACGCCATCTGCTTTACGTGGATCCTTGTAGACAGATGGAGGTGTGGTGCATGTGAGTCTCTGCTTCACAGAGAATTGTGGGGCCCTCCAGGCCGACTGGGTGCCCGTGGCTGCTCCCTGGTGCTGTCAGTCCTCCTGCGCCCCCGGGGTCAGCAGTACACCCCAGCAGCCTCTCCACCCTCCAGTCTCACCATTGTGCTTGCTTGGCCCTTCTGAGGCTCGGGTGCCTGGCTGGCAGCTTGCAGTCCCCGATGTCTCACTGCAGTCATAAAATCATCATAAAAATGTCCTTCCTGCTGGAAATATATGTTAAAAGAACAGAGCGAGGGATGAGATGAGCTAGAGAAAGCCTTTTCCTTGAGCAGAAAACATGCCCAAGAACCTAAATCCTGCTCCCTCCGTGGGTGTCGCTGGCTGCTGCTTCTTGGACTCAGTGGTGACATTGTTACTATGGTGAGGCGACATCTGATTTGTGGGAATGCACGGAGCCACAGTGTGAACATGTGAACAATGAGAAGAAGACCCCGACATTGTACAGTACAACTGTGAAGGCTGAAAGAGCGCGGGTACTGGTGCCCAGCCGACAGACCGAGACCCCGCAGGGACACAGCCAGGACTGCCCTTGGTGCTGCTGTGTGTGTCTGCTCCACATTCACAGACGGGACAGGCAGAGCTGAGAAGAGGTGCGGAGCTATTTCACCATGAAAGCAGTGTCCACCTGCTCGGGCCTTCCGACTGCTGGTGCACTCTGCTCTTCTCCGCCTCTGGGTCTCAGGCCAGTTCTGCCCACTTGCCGTCTGCTGATGCAGCACAGTGAAGACCCTGTCCCCTGCAAGGCGCTGTGGCCTCGTGCTTCCTGGGCTTCTCTGTCCCTGCCCTTTGTTTCCAGAGATTCATCATCGACCTTGCTCCGAGCACAGCCCATTCTCACAAGAGAACACATCCTGCTCTTCCTCTACCTCGAGATCTCTGCCAAGGCACAGGCCGTTCTGTGTAAAGAACTTACACCGTTACCAAGAAAAACGCAGCTGCACATTGGCTGGTACGGCTGGAAAGCCTGAGCTGCACCTCATGCCAGCGTGAATGCAGACCTAGGCAGGCTCAGTGATCACGTACTCTCCCAGAAATGCCGAGGTCAGCCCAGGAGCTGGGAGGCACTCGGGCACAGTGCTCGCCTGGTGACCACAGCCCTGGGGAAAGAACGGGAAAAAGAGACCCCGCTCACAGTCTGCACGGCTTCCAGGGGCTGTGGTCGGAGAGGCCAGCAGGGGGAGAACAGAAGAACCCTCCCGTCTTCCATGCAGACCCTGAAAGCTGGCTGGCGTTGTGCTAAGGAAATGCTTCCTGAGTACAGTAGGAGTCCAACAATCCTGTCACCTCGGCCCGGCGTATCGCACGCTCTCCATCGGAGCAGGCATTCGTAGGGCGCCGGCTGCTGCCCTGCTCTGTGGGAGCCAGGAATCATGAGATTGACCTCATTTTAAGTGCACTGTAGCTTTTTGCCCCATTCGGCCTCAAACTTGATACGTGTTTAATTCTCTGCCTCATTATATAGTAACCAAGTTGGAAAGGCATCCATGCTTTCTAGTCATTGTTTTCAAGCAGTTATTCCCTTCATTTTATCTTCTCTTAATAATTATGTAAACCCTGTATGGTGGGGAACTTCTATGGTTCTAGCACTCTGGGAGGCTGAGGCAGGAGGATTACAAGTTCAAACCTAGCCTGGGAAATTCAGTGATTTGGAGCAAGAAATTATTTAAAGAGGCTGGTGCGATGGCTTCCACTGAGGCCCTGGGCTCAGCCTATGGAGGACTCCTCCAAATCACGGAAGAGTTCACATTGCTAAATGCAGCTACGATGAAAGACAGAATCAAAAGTAGGAAAGGACATATGGTAGATGGGCGATTTAACCTTTATTCTAATGACATACATTTGTTTTTTGTTTGTTTGTTTGTTTGTTTTTTGCGGGACCGGGGTTCAAACTCACGACCTTGCACTTTTGCACTTGCCACACAGGCACTTGTGACTCGGAGCTGTCTCCCCAGCCCCAGGGCTTTTCTTATTCTATTTCATGTAGGAAATTTGGAACACACAAATGGTGAGGAGGAGGACAGCGCAGGTAGAACTGGTGCTCACGCTTACGTGAAGATGGACTTGCGCAAATGTTTTTACCCACACTCTAAGCTCAAGCGACACAGCTATGCCACGAATGTCGTTTTCGCTCCCTTCCCACATGTGAAAGTAAATCGCCAGGAAAGCGCACCGCCCTGACCAGGCCAGAGCGCGAGGCCGCTTCACAGAGCTGTGGCCAGGGCTCTCTGCTTCCTCCCATCTCTGGGGCTCGTTCTGATATTAGGAAGCAGTTGGTCTGAGGCCTCTATACCCCGTGCCCTTGCGGGCGGAGAAGCGTTTCCACTTGTGCAATTCTAATAAAATTGGTCCTTGTTACCGGCATAATTTTCTCAAAGTACAAATCTGTTGAATTTAGTTCTGCGATTCTTTTCTTTACAATCTTTTGCCAATACCTCAAGCAACTGTCCACGAGCATTGCTTGGCTAACGCTGCTGATCAGAGGTCGCGGGCTGAGGCAGACGCAGGGCTTCACTAACGGAGACAGCACTTGGAGGCCAGGCCCGCCGGTGTGTGCCTGTGGGCGGCGCTCTGCCCGCTGCACTGGCCCGGCCGCGTCTCTGCCAGCAGCTTCCAAGGAGCCCCTGCTGCCCCCGGCCACTCTCTGCACAGCACCTGTCATAGCGGCTTGTGTGTCTGTTGCTTCTAAGCTAATAACAAGTCCCGCGCAGTCCCTCACTGCAGGGGTGAAGAAGCAGCGCTTAATATCACTGTTCAGAAACAGCATGGTCCACACAGGAATGTCCACACCTTGTGAGTTCACATCCTGAGTACATCATTGGCGATGACATCCGCGATCTGCGGCACATGGGGGCAGCTGTTCCTTAAGGGCTTTGATTTCATGGTCACAGGAGCAGAAAAGAACGCCTCCAAGCGACTTTGTCTGACTAATTGACTATTCAGAGCAATGCAGGAACGGGGGTTCTGCATCACGTTGGTCACGTGGTGTTTCCTCATTCACTCAAAATTACATTTGAGAGATTCATCCCCCTGTTTCTATGTAGCTATACTTCATTTTCTTTGCTGTGTAGTATTCCGATATATGGCCATGTCACGTGTTTTATTCATCCGGGGGTGTCATTAATTTTTTCTTTTTCTCCTGTTTGAAACTATGTTATGCAATACCACCCTATGGATACATACCAGAGGGTTTTAAATCTTTACACCCAACATATTTGTGTTTTTAAGAGATAAAGTAAAATATTTCTCAAAGTGTTTAACTGGTTTATAACCCAGCCAGAAATTAACTTACATTTTTCTTCCAGAAATTATGATTTCTTTAAAAGATTTTTCTGAAGTGACACTATTTTGCTTGTGTTACCCACTGCTTGGGTCTGCCTGCTGCATTATGAGCACATGGAAGTTTTCTCCAACAAGCCTGTGAGGTTACTACCCCTCTCTCCTTAATTTTGACATCCTAGTGGTGGACTCTGAGGGAGTGAAGACCCTTAGTTGACTGAGGATCCAAGAGACCATTTTCATCTCTTTCTGTACCATTTACTTCCTTCTGCTTGGGTTGAGGAAGTCTTCCCCACTGCAAGGTCATAAAGATCAGCAGCGCAGTATCCCAGCTTCATTGTGTGTTGACATTTGTGTCCCCAGTCAGCCGTGTGGAGATCTATGGGAGCCACTTGAGGTAGCTGCATAGTTCTTACGACTATGCGGGGCGCGGGGCGGGGGGACCTCCCAGCTCCACTCCCTGCATGGCTGTGAGCACCAAGCCCCACTTGTGCCCGGGGCAGAGAGCAGATGCGTCACAGGTTGCCAAGGGCTCCAATGAAGGCAGCAACTGCGGGAGCGTCTGCTCATCCTGTCGTCCTGTTTGGACTGGTGCCAGTGGTCCTGAAACTTCCCTTCCAGTTTGGGGCTTTATAAAGGAGTCGTCTCCTGGGTTCCAGTGGGCTGTTGGCCTGCGGTGGCACTCATCTCCGCCGTCCCAGCCGCGGTGGCTCGTGGGTGTGGCTGTCCAGCAGGGCTGTGTTCCTGTTCATTCTACTCCCTGAGTTTCTCCTCATTTCGATTCTTTCCATTTCCATGCAAGTTTTAGATGCAACTGCAAATTTCCACAGAAGAAGAGTTAGGTCTTTTGTGTGTCTATGTGTGTGTGTGCGTGTGTGTTTTATCTAAATTTGTGTGTGTGTGTGTGTGTGTGTGTGTGTGTGTGGAACCAGGGATTGAACTCAGGCCCTTGTGCTTGCCAGGCAAGCTCTTATTTTACTGAGCTATCTACCCAGCCCAAATTTTAATATTTTCAATAGGAAATAACAATGAGGCAATTTGAAATCACATTAGTAGGAGAGCCACAATCATTGACACAATGTATATTGTTGCCTTTATAATAGTTATTTTGAGTACAAGATGCAGACATGGAAAATTTTCTAAACACTGTTGGAACAAATATTTCTTGCCATTGAACTAAGGGAAAGTAGTTTCCTATATAGTCCAGTAGTCCATAATAGTAATGGGTTATCAGCAGAACTGAGAATGTCAGAAGCTTTTGACTTGAGCTATTTATAGCTCAGCATACTAATTGGCTTTACCTTTTATGTCTCATGATTATACTTTTCTGCTAAATGGCTAAGGCCAAGTTAAAGCAAGACCTATATAACAAAACATGTAACTTTTGTATCTGTCAAATTCCCTCAGGTTTTACCTTGAAACCACGTACAGCATCATGTAGAACTTTTGTCACTGTCAGCCGTCTGGATGAGGCATGGCCATTGTTTGATCAGTTTGCTCTCTGATACCCCGAGAGAATGTTTTCTCTCTAGGTGACTCTCTTTAGGCATACTATGCATTGTTGATCCCTTTCCTCTATGGCCTCATAATCTCCTTGAACAGAAAATTTGGAATACCACTGAGATATAGGATGTCACAGCACAGGTTCTCTTATGTCCTGAGTCCTCACTGACCTTGAAGGGCTGGGGCAAAATATTGGCTATCCTTGTAGCCCTTCTTTTTCTCTAATTTTTTGGTATTCAAATTTAAGCTGTTAATCCTCCAGAAGAGAAGCTTAGTGATTCTATTACTCTATAGCATAGGTACTGGAGCTTAACATCACTGTCTTGCTGAATATCCAATGCCTTAGACTTAACATGGAACCAGTATTTTCCATCAGTCATTGATATCTTAACATATGAATTAGACAACAATCCTAAGAATCTCTAACATGCTTTTGACACTGATAATAAGAATGTGTAAGACTACAACCATGCTTGGAATAACTTATTCAGGTCTTTTAGATGCATGCTGCTTCCAATGTCATTTCATTTATTGCTACACTCTCTCTTAACTAAACTAAATGCTTGCTTTACAAAAGCAAAAAAAAAAAAAAAAAAAAAAAAAAAAAAAAAAAAAAAAAAAAAAAAAAAAAAAAAAGGTAATAAAAGAGAATTGGAGAAAAGGAAAGTGATCTGGGTATACACTTTTGTATATGGTTAGATTTCTAAATTTCTGTGTAAAAGTGTGTACGAGTCAGGTTTTTTATTTTATTTTATTATTTATTTATTTGTTTGTTTATTTATTTATTTTTGTCTTTTTGAGATAGGGTCTCGCTATGCAGTTCAGGCTGGCCTTGAGCTCACTTTTGTAGCCCAGGCTGGTCTCGAACTTGCACCAATCCTCCTGCCTCAGCCTCCCAAGTGCTGGGATTACAGGCATTTGCCACCACGCCCGGCCTAGGTCTTTTAATTTTGATCACCCTGAATGTTAGGATCAGTACAGAGACAACAGACATTTAATCTGTGGGTATTCACAAGGAATGGAAGCGATGCCTTGTTGCATTTCTTTGGATGCTTAGAATTTCGTACTGCTGACATTTCACAGCTTTCTCTGCAGAATAGTTCTTAGGCAGTGCGATTTTTATATTTACGTGTATGTAAACAGGAATGGGTATACCCACGTGAGCCTGTAATTGCTGCTGTTGTCCTACTGCATGAACAATCCCCCTTGCATAGGGGCGCGAGGTCTGCAGCTTTCCCCTAATCATGATGAGAGACTCCTGCCTCACACCCTGAGGTGCAGAATGCCAGCAGAGGCTGAATCAGGACCTTCCCAGCTGGGCAGGCTCTACTCCCAGCTGCCTGGGAGCAGGTATCTTACCTGCCACTCTCACCAAGGGAGTCAACCCTGGAAAGCAAGGTCCTTGAGCCCCCACATGGCTTCCAGCCTTGCACAGGAGCGCAAGGACCCATGCTTCTGTCTGCTTGGGCTCTTGCAGCCTGGCCCTCCTGGGCGCCCTTTGACTAGCCCACCTCGTGGGTCTCTAGGAAACACCTGACTTCTTCACCAACACCGCACTGCTCTCGGAGTGGTGCAGAGAACTGACCTGATGAGTGGGGAGTAGAGGCGTGATAGTGGCCCACGAGACACCTGGGCCCCTTGACATTGGCGCAAGTAGCTCTTCCTGCTAGTGTGATTCACAACCCCAGGGGTTACCCATCCCCTTTCTCTGGGGTGTCTGAGGGAGGTTCCGTGACATGGGTGTGACCTGCTAGGTTGCTGGTCCACTCAGCCTCCAGCGCCAGCAGCCGGGGGACAGACCAGATGTCTAACAGAAGGCTCCCCTGTCACTTTCCACATAGAGATGCCACGCACTTCTACCACATCAGCAACAGCAGCCAGAGAGAGACTCTGACTTGTAGCTGAAGGGCGCAGCTCAGGGCGGCATCAGCCGCTGGGGAAGTGCCACGCCCTGGCATGTCTTGCAAACTTTTGTTTGGTCTGAATTTCCTTGGAGGAAGTTGACTATACCACTGTTGAAGCTAGATCTGGCCACGGGTGTCAGCGCAGCATTCCACAGCCTGGTCTTTCTCACTTACAATTAAGAATGCATACTGCAGGGAACCTTGCAACCCAGGCATACGGACTGGGACTGCGTGAGGCTCCGCGCAGACCGGGCGAAGGCTGTGCGCTTGCTCAGATTGGGCTGTGAAAGAGGCAACTCTGGCGTTTGTTGTGAGGACCACAATTCAGTAAACATGTACATGAAAGGAAACACAACACTATTCAAAAGGAGCATCCAGCCATGTTGGTATGTTACAAATAATCCTACCATCCTCTGTTACTCAGCAGAACTTACCTCTCCAGTCAGATTCCTCCCATCCAACTGGGAAACTTTGATAATGATGGGGGTCAGTTATGCCCTCTCCAAGCTAAATAGCCGAAACATTGAGCCCAAGGCTCTTTGAAAATCATAAGGAAAAAGAAACAATATTTGCATGTATTCATAACTCACAAGAGATTGCCCAGACAATATATACACCATAAAGATATGGGAATGCTGAACGGAGATTCTCCAGTACATTTCACTGTTTTCCTTCGCAGTGTCTCCGGCCGCAGCTATCTGTCTATATTTACCACTGGGATTCTCCCACTCACGGCGCTGCTAGTCTTCGATGTCCATTTCCCCTTGCACTCACTGCGGGACGGAGGGGAGCTGGCCTTCCTTCCTTGGGGTCTCGCTTTCCTCTGACTGAGCCCATGCAGCAGCACAGGGAGCTGGTCCCAGGCCTTGCCCCGAACAGCGGCGGAGCTGAAGAGACACAAGCCCCTGACGATAACTTTAGCAGTATTAACTGCAAATTATTTCTTATATTTTCAGCTTTCCTGATTGCGGTGGGCTTCCAAATTGCCATCATGCTTTTGTTTGTGTATGCTGTTACAAAAGTTAAAGTGTATCATGTTTGTTAATTTTGCAGCAGATTATATGATGCAATAAAATTAAATCCAATATATTATTGAGGCTGTTCTAGAAACTAACTTGAGTGCTCAGCAAAATTCAAGTGGACCCGTGGAAAGAGTTCAGACTTTTAACCCTAACTCCGAGAATAGAAACCTAGACTTCATAGTTCAAAAAAAAAGCATGATTCATGAAGAAGAAGATACATTCAGTATTGTGTTATTGATTTTCCTGGCATCAAATACTGTAAGGTAGCATTGCGGAAAACATTATTGGATTCTATTTTTCATTTGAAAATCTTAAATTTGAGGTAATTTTTGTTTGCTCTTTCTAAATCCAATCCTTTTATGATCTTTATGCTCCCAAGCCGGGGCTATAAATCATGGAAATGTGATTACCATATTCAGACGCAATCAAGTCTTCCTGGTCTTCCTCCTGTCTCCATCCGTCTCGTTGTCCTTGTCCACGCAAGGTCAGCGGAACTGGGAGAGGTTTGAGCAGTGACGGTGGCTTTTAAGTGACCCACATGGCATGTGTCTTGGCCTAGGCCCCATGGGGAGCAGCACCCCAAAGAGGCCCAATGCCTTGCTTCACAGGTGGGATTCCAGGGCCCGAGAGTGCAGGGAAGGGACCTCAGGGGTGAGGACAGTGGGGCCTGTGGCATCACAGGACCAGCGAGCATCGGCACCAACACCATGACACCTGACTGGAGTGCGGGTAGGGCGCGATCAGCAACCCGGCTCCCCCCGTGCTCAGTCCCCCAAGTGCCAGCACTGGCTCTGCTGGAGTTAGGTTTCTGCTTTCCCACAGGGCGACACCCGAATGCCTGGGCAGCTTCCTGTGAATCTGGGTCTTCTCCCTGTGCAAGACCTGTTGGGTCCAACCTGCAGGTGGTGGGAAAGGCAGACAGGGCACAGCGGCCCCCGCAGGGCACTGCCAGGACGCGTGAATTGCATGCGCGTGCACGGGCACAGCTGCAGCGCTGGTCCCATGTTGATGCACTCAGTCACAGACTTCATGCCTCTAAGAGCTGTGCAAGGTCACATTCTCTAGGAAGTTAACGGAGTTGAGGGGGCTGAGCCGACTCCCCCCTGCCTTGTCAGGAGGCATTCGTAGTCATTCCTGACCTGGCAGAAGAGCCGGAGACGGAGGACAGATTTTACTTATGCAAGCACAAGTTAATAAAACTCACACTGATAAAAACTGTCTATATGCAAATTACTTCATTTTGCAGTAGATTCTGTGAGCCCCACAGATGCCTCAAAATTGGAATAATTCTGTAAATCCCCTCATCTTCTTTTTCATTTTATGAAATCAAACTACAGTTGTCAGAAAAGCTAACTGGTCTGACTTTTGAACTCCGGGTTCCCTCCACTTTCCCTTAGCACACATCACCTGGTGGAGGCGGCCAGCTGGGAAATGCTCCCGGCAGCTTCACGTGACCATCCTCGCCTGGAGTCCACAGGGTTCTATAGCTGGGCTGCTGCTGTTTTTGTTGTTTTGTGCCAGTTAAAGTAATCCTTATTGATTATTCAAACAACATATCTTGAATACCAGTAAAGCTTCTGGCAGTCTAGTCTTGCAAAATGCACGCTGCACGTGCCCTCTCTGGCTCTTACCACCACACCTCTTTCTCTTTTCGCCACTCCTTATTTTTTTTTTCTAATTTTTCATTTATTCACTTGGTGCAGGGCCTCACTACACAGCTCAGACTCATAGTGATCCTCCTGCTTCAGCCTCCCAGTGCTGGGATTATAAATGTGCGCCATCACGCCTGGTTTCGGTGGCCAGTTTGGCAAGGGGGTGGCACGGCGTGGCACGCAGTACTGGCGACTGAACCACGTGGTCACTGTTGCCAGGCAGGTGCTTAGACTGCCAGGCCCTCTCCCCAGCCCCTTCCCCAATTTTTCTTTCTTTTCCATTTGACCTTTCCTGCTCTTTACTGAGAAAGGCTACTGCAGGCCACGATTTCTATAGGAGAGTCACCGTGCCTTCAAAGCGACCTGTGTTTGGGAGTGATTGCCTTTCCTGCGAAAGGAGACAGATGGAGGGACAAGTTTCCAAATCCCGACAGTCATGACACACTTAGCACAGAGGAACAGGTGAAGAAAGAGAAGCAGGAAGCGCGTTGAGAGGATTTCAGTCTGGTGGGTGCATCTGACGGGAAGCCATTAGGGTGTGTTCTGCGTCCGAGGAAAGCTAAAGATCTAGAGCAAGAGGACGGTGCTAGCAAAGTCTACGTGAAAAGTTACAATTTGCCACCTTACAGCAAAGCTGGATAATAGACCCATCTGTCCCACAAGCTCTGCACACGGGATTTTTGTTCAGAAATCTTTTTATGTCATTTTGTGGTTAGCGAACCATAGTTTGCACATTGCTACATATCAAGATGATCATGTTTCTTTTTTATTTGCAGGAATATTGCAGAAAGTCAAAAATGGGGCTTTCAGGTTAGCTCAGTGGCTTAAGCACTTGCGCTGGCAATCCCAGTCAGGCACAGGGAATGGTGGTTCAATCCCCAGACCCACCCTTAAGGCAGCCTGAGCCAGAAAAAAGGGCAAAACATACATGATCCATAGCATGCGATACTACTCGGGTATTTAGATCTTAGGCCTCAGATAAAAAGTCTAAATTAATAAGGAAAGTAGAGTGGGAAGAAGTACTTGGAGCAGTAGAATTCCAGGAGAACCACCAGTTGTGCCTAGGGGGAGAAGAGGTAGGGTAGGGAAAGCCAGGAGAGTAGAAAGATACACATGCGTGCACACACACACACACACATGCACGCACACGTGCACATGCACACACACGTGCACACACGCACACATGCACACACACGTGCACACGCACACACGCTAAAGAGTGTGGCAGATAAATGAATTGGCCAGCAGTTTCGCTGATGCTTATGACTGAGCAGCTGACTGAATTTACGTAGTGAAGATAAGAGCTCAGAAAAACATGTGCCAAACAAGAGCTTATATTTAGAAAGCCCAAAACATACTGGAGAATTACCAGTGCAGACTTCTCTGCTCTCAAGGCTAACGGGCTTGGAGTGAAAAGGATAAATGGTGTCCTAGATTGGGCATTGTCCAGACAACGGAATCTACCCACACCAGCTGTACAGAACATGCACAATTGTCAGAAGCCATCTTTCATGTAGCCTAGATTGTTTCAAAAGCATTCAAATATTTGAAATGAGAAAATTTAACAGTTGTGTTTTCAATAGGAGGATAGCATCTAAGTAGCATTTCGGCTGCCCGAGAAATTGCCCAGCACTGGGTACTCTACAGAACCTCACAGTCCTGGACCTGGGGGTGCAGGATCGGCCGCTCCTGTGCATGGCTTCTGGAGAGGCTTCGCGGCTGAAGGGCCAGCAGTCCCCTGCGGAGTCGCCGCGGGACAAGAGGAAAGGAAGAGAAAGTCCTGGAACCCGAGCTGCGTTCAGCTTGCAGTAGCGCCTCCTCCCCCCACGCGGAAGCCAGCGGCCTGCAGCCAGCCTCGGCGAGCCAGTGAGCTCAGTCTGCAGGACCCCGCGGTGCTCCCAACCTCACCACACCCAGAATGGAGCCTCCACAGAGGCTGCGGGGAAGGCCAGCAGCGTGGGCTTCCACGATGATATGAGTGCGCCCCGCAGGCCTGAAGGTACCAGGAACTCTTTCTGGCGGAGAGGGTACCTAGGAGTTCCACTTTATCCCTGGAGCTGCAAGTATGGAGGACAGAAACCAGCACAGCCAGCCCAGAAGCGCGGGTTCCCGTCCTGCGGGCGGCTCCGTGCGCAGCCTGATGGAAGGCTACCACTGGATTTTACTCTTCACTAAAACACCCACAGGAGAGCGCCAACCATTCCTTCCAGCGGAGGTTCTTCCCTAACTGACTGCATAAAGAGATTCAATTGAGCAAATATTCTATGCTTTCAATGCTATAAAAGGCACTGTTTAATCATATTTCCCCTTGAAAAACTAACTGGCAGTCTGTTTTACAAGTTAAAAGTTGTACTGCTGAATTGAATATGCAAAGTTATTGTCATTTTTTATTTAGTGATTTATTTTTAGTGATCTATTCCCCAACTGGCACACAATTTTTCCCTCTGAAAATGCTCACTTCAATTAGTAAATGACAAATATCCAACAGGTTTAATGTCAGTTTCAGTATTCTCCCATCTGGAGTTTCCTCATCAGCAACTAAATCACAGTAGATTGAAAGAAATTTGGATAAAAATAATAAAAAGAATTTCATTTCATTGAAAACTTGATGAAGTTTTTGAAAAGACTATTATACAGGACAACAGGTTAATCCATAAAGAAAAGCACATTACAAGGACTTTATCTGGACAGTTTCTCAAAAACACCTCTGCCCTGCATAGCGGAGCACTTAACTTCTAGCAGGTAAGAATTATTTCATGCACCCAATGCATTCCTGGCCTCCCTCCACTTGCTGTTTCTGCGGTCTTTGAGCAGGCGTCAGCTGCGTCATTCGTGCTTTGCCTGGGGTTAGCTTTCTGCTTGTATCCTGGGATACCTGCTGCATAGCCAGACCTGGTGGTGAAGCCAGCAGCCGCCAAGGAAGTGGGCTAGCAAGCCCTAAGCTCAGAAGCTGAGTCAGTGAAACGCTGCACAGTTTTATAGACACCTGAAAGCCCCTGCACAAATTCATGGTTTTTTTGTTTGTTTGTTTGTTTTTGTTTTGGGGGACCAGGGTTTGAACTCATGACCTTGCACTTGCCAGACAGGCACTTGTGCCTTGGAGCTATCTCTCAGCCTCCACAAATTCATTTTTAAAAGTCTGTATAGAGCAAAATAGAGATCTTGAAATACACATTCAAATAGCTTAGCAATACATTTTCATGGAAGATATTTTAAAATTGTTTTTCAGAATTGCTGCTAACTTCAATATAGTTTGAAAATCTTCAATGTATTCAGGTTTAAACATATTAGAGAGCATAGACGCATATATGTTGTTTGAATGTAAGTCAAGGAAAAAAGAAAGGTAACACGGCCATCTCTCTGGGCTACAGAGCTTGCCTGTGGAGTAACGCAACAGGTTACCGATGAGCAGCACTTCACACGCCTCTGCACACTTCCTAGCTTTATTTTTTATCCCAAGGTTCAACTCCCAACTATTCCACTGAAGTTATTAACCGGAACTTGCACCACGCATGCTGATTTCTTACGACAGCCAGTCTGCAGCCAGATGTGTAAACTTCACCTCTTGGGCTGGCACACGTACGCTTGCAGGTTTCTGGGCCAGTGCTTCACGGCCTGGATTTGCAGCTTGCTTCAAGTGACCAAACCTGAAATACCAGAGATGAGAGGGAGACACAAGTCTGCTGAGGTCGCTTCCTGTCTGTGCCACGCACGCCTTCATCTGTGCCACGCACACATTTCTTTAATGAAAACTCAAGATTCTTTCCTCAAATTATAATTCACTGTATAATCAGAACTTTGAGACAAAAGCATTAGTTGTATGTCCCAATTTTCTTGCTAAATCAAACCCATTTACACATTACGAAGCTGCAGTTCAGTTGAGCATGCTTAGGCTAATATTACTGAAGCACACATTCAGTGAGTAAAACATACACGGAGTGACTCCCCACCTATGTTTGTCTTTTTTACATCTGGTTTCTGACTTTCCAGGCTTTCATCCTGAGATTTATTCATGTCATTGAACATAGCAAAAATTTGCTTTTTTAGTCCACTGCTGTACAATAGTGCCCTATTATTTAAGATAGCTTGATTTATTCATTTTTACATTGATGTACATACTTACAAATTAGAGCTGTTGTAAGTATCTCACTATGGTCTTGCTCCAAATGCATTTCATTGTCTCCAACATATGTGTGTATCCTCAATGTCAGTTGAAGCTACCAAGTTGATGTTCACTCTTTTTACTCAGCTTTCCATTCCCATCTCTATATTTCAAGATTCCAGTGGCTCTTTATCCTTATAAACATAAATTTAAAGTACATTTTAGGAGAGCAATTTTCCTCACTAATTTTTAAGTTGCTGGTATTTACCAAGGCAAATACAATGGTATTTTCAAACAATGACATTTTTTATTAATATTCAGCTGTTTTAAAGTGGAAGCTCTTTCAAAGTTTGTGCTCAGTGTAACTTCATCTTCTGAAATGGCGGCATGCGTGGGGCCGGGAAGAGCGTGTCTCCCCAGCCAGTGGAGGTGGCAAAGCAGATGGCCCAGATGCAGAAGGCTGACACTGGACGCAGCCCTTGCATGGCTCCCAGAAGTTAAGCTTGAAACACATGAAAACCTTCAAATTACAGTCTTCAATATTAGATGTGATGCCGTGTGAGTGCTATGGGAAAGCACAGAGGAAAATCTTCTTGGAATAAGTCTGCACAGTGATGGGTTGGATGGCTTTCACAGGTTTAGATGACAGTAGAAAAAAATCAACAAATAGGAATATACCAATTTAGAATGTTTTGTTGAGCAAAGAAAAACTCAAGTCAATGCAAATGCAGTCTACGGAAGGAAAGAAAATTCTGTTGATCGCCTGCCTGGTAAGATCTCAACATATAAAACAGAAGCAACTCTAGAACTTAATAGTGAAATGTCACATAGCCTCATTTTAAACATGAGATAGGGCTGGGATCAGCATTTCTGAAGGCAGACAAATGACCAGCAGGAACATGGGAATGTAGATCCGAATACAACATCACCTCCTATCAGCTGGAATCATTGTTGTAAGACAGTAAAACATTTTTATTTCTTCTCTTGAGTTCTTACACTAGGGAGAATGTATGATATTTATACATGTGGGTCTGCTTTATTTCACTTATGAGTATATCTTTAGGTTGCATCTACTTATACATGAAGGCTTTAAGATTCTTATTCTTTATAGCTGAGTATGTACACAAAATGGTTAAGACAATAGTCTGAAGAATCTCCATCACATTTTTTTTTTTTTTTTGTCTTTTTGAGACAAGGTCTCGCTATGCAGTTCAGGCTGGCCTTGAGCTCACTTTTGTAGCCCAGGCTGGTCTCAAAATCACATTGATCCTCCTGCCTCAGCCTCCCGAGTGTTGGGATTACAGGCATGTGCCAGCACGCCCTGCTGCCATCACATTTTTGAAACCAGCAGGTAATTGGTAGAATTCTCACCCTGACTATCTATATATAATGTGACCTGAGCAACTACATTGAGCACAGCAATGTGTACTACTAAAACCATGCTTGGAATATCTTTCATCTTAGTCTTCTAAATACATACTGTCATATCAAGTATTGCTATACTCTCATTCAAGTAATTTCTTATTCTAAAAAAGGTAACAAAAGAGACTAAGAGATAAGATAAAAATGCCATTGGATTAATCTGCTCCAATTTTGAATATGGTCAGATTTCTAAATTTCTGTGTAAAAATGTGTAATTGTTTTCTCACAATCTTCAGGGATTTATTAGTATATCAACAACTAAAGGAAAATACCTGTACCATGTTATATCTAAGATGTTTGATATTCAGAAAGACAATAACACATAATATGAAAACACAGAAGCTCTATGTCCTGCTGACAGGAATGTGACCTAGTGCAGCACCACAGAAGACTCCATGGAGGCGTCACAAAATGGAAGTGATTTTGTCACTTGACGCAGCAACCCCACTTCTGGGTGTAAATGCAGAAGAACTAAAGTGCGCATCTTGGATCAATGTCTCCATTCTCACCTGCATTCGCTGAAACATTATGCACAGTAAACAAGTCACAGAAGCACCTCAAATGTCCTGGACAGATGAACAGATGCAGAGGACGCTATGTAATGCAAGGATTACAGGGAAGTCCTCAAATACAAGTAAACTCCAACTTTTTTTTTTTATTTAGTGCAAGGTCTACAGGGTCTCACTGCACAAATTAGACTCATAGTGATCATCCTGTATTGAGCCGTGCAAGCGCTGGGATTACAGATGCACACCACTATGCCAAGTCCCAGTCGCTGTCTCAGTGGGCTCCTGGGGGTGGGGCTGGCACCTGGGGATCCGAAATTGTTTTCCTTCTTTCTTTTTTTTTCTGACATCCTTGACAAGAATAACCAACCTGTGAAATAAGACAGTGCGAGAAAGACAAATACTTCCAATTTTACATATGTGAGGTACTTAAAATAATAAAACATATAGCACTTCATGGGCACAAGAATAATGATTACTACAATCAAATAAGGCTGTCATCAAAGGTAAATTAGTTACAGTCATGTGTCTTCTGGGGAAACCCATAAGGACCAAGAGAGAGGAACCTGGAAGGACTAATGCTTAGGTTTTCTTCATTAATGGTTACCAGGAGGGGCCAGGAACGTGAGTGGAAATAGGCTATTAAAAGTACAAGATATCAGGGCTTAACACATAGCTCAGCAGACTAAAGTGCCTGCTGAGGCAGAAGCAGGAACCGGGTTCAACCTCTGGTATGCTGTGTCAGCCCCTGCCTCGGGTACGCGGAGATGGCAATTGAGAGTGGGAGTAGTGGCGTGTGTCTGTAATCCCAGGGTATGGAAAAGGAGCTATGCGGTGACTATCACTGCACCCATTTCTATTGTACTTGTTTTGTAATATGTACACATTTTTGAAGAAACAACTGTGTGCAGTTACGTGCATCTTTACTAAGGTCCGCATCTCTGGACCAATCAGAGCTGCAAGAGCTTGGCTGCCTGTGTATGTGGAGGATGCTGCCTCGATGGACTTGAAAGAGGAATTTTTACTGTACATGTACTCAGTGTGTGACAACGGACAACAGATATTCTCAGGAAACTTACACAATGAGAAATTTCATTTTTAGTCTTCTGAATAACACTAGTTCTCCTTTTATGGAATATGTTATGGCTTGAAATTTACCAAGAATAACTGAAAATATGTACTTGTCTTTGTATATGATACAATAATAAAGTCAGCATGGACAGAAGTATTTATTGTTGAAGGTCTAATGTTGCAAATACCGTTACTTATTAATTAGTATAAAGGAACTTCTCTGAAATTAAATAGAATTTTAATTTGATTTTCAATAAAATTGCTTTGAATAATGAAATTGGAAAAATTAGAGAAAGTTTACCCTTTTCAGAGTAAATGAAAAAATTCTACAGAAATAAAAGCTAAATATTTGAGGCACAAAGGTTTTAAGGAAGGTGAAGAAGAGAGAGCCCCTACCTTTTCTATTTCCAAGTGCTATATTTTACAGTGTTGGAGAGAATTGGTATTATAAATCAATGCCAAAACAGAATATTCTTTATTAGAAAAAATGACTTGGAAATTTTATAAAAGATACTGAATTATGTTGTGAACTATCACCACGAAGCAAGCAAGCAGACCACGAACCTTCATGATAAAATAGGCTCCAGATAAACTAGAGAATCATGACTTGTCCACACAAAAGTGGCCAGTGGTGCTAAGTCACCTAATGCAGAAAGCAGAGCTTCAACAAAGAGCTCTAGGAGTAGTGTGAGGAAGCAGAAGATAACTGCAGGACTGGAAAAGGCAGAAGCCGGAACGTAGCGCTGGCTGAGGAGATGAAGAGGCAAAGCGTGGCCGGTGCTTACACACATACTTCTTAACACTTATACACGTGCATCACACATAGAAATGTACAGATTATATAGTCTTGTATTTTCCATATTAAAGGAATATGAAGTATATATATTCTCATCTAACCATTAATTAACTGGCAGATAAAGGAATATATATTCTTACGATAATTCCACACTGTTATTGAAAGTAGGATAAATATTTGAAAAAGATTGGGAACATTGAAATGTTTGTTGAATTTTATTTGTTTGTTTGTTTTGTTTTTCTGCACAGGGTCTCACTGTACAGCTGGGACTCATAGCGATCTTCCTGTCTGAGCCTCCCCAGAGCTGGGACTATAAGTGTGCGCCCCCATGCTCGGTCTTACTTCCCTGCTCTGTGCACCTGGGGGTGGGGCTGGGGTGGCACGTGGTGCCAGGGATGGATTCCTGGTCCCTGCGCTTGCCTAAGAAGGCCCTTAGTCCCCTGAGTTATTTCGCTGGCTCCGGATATTCAAGTGTTTACAAATGGCTGCAGTGGGGGACCCATCGCCAGTCATTTTCTTTTAGCCACGTGCCCTCACGTGCAGCACACGTACCCATGCTGTCACTACGTTTTGCAGCAGTTCTAAAGTCCTGTTTTCACTGGGCATGGTAGCACACATCTGTAGTCCCAGCACTTGGCAGCCTGGGGCAGCAGGACTGTGCGGAGAGCCCGAGGCCAGCCTGGCCTGCATGGTGTCCCCCAACAGGAGGACAGGTTCTAAAACCCGTGCTCTTGCATCCTCATGCTCGTTATTATCAGATCTAGCAGCAGATACCTACGGCTCCCCTGCAAGATCCAAACTCCCGTGGAAGGGAAGCATTTAACGGACCCAGGACCCGAGGCAGCACAACTAAAGGCATGCAGGAGAGGGATTGCGGAGCAGCTGCAGGGAGCAGCGGTGATGGCGGGCGAGCGTGATTACAGGGAGGAAGAAGAGGCCAAGGGCATGCGTGGGGCTCTCCCTTTCGGGAGACATTTTCGTAATTTAAAGACACATCACAGCGGTCAGTCTTGCCTCTTACCAAAGCACTTTTAAGGCGAGCAAGGGTGCTGTGTTTAAGCCACACATGGTGAACAGATCGGATTTGACCCGCAGGGTTGGGGGCACAGACGGCGTCCAGGCCATGAGCGCCAGAGCGTCCTGACCAGCTCCCAGCAGCGCCAGGCTGCACTCTGGGGAGGGTTCTAGGGATGACAAGGACTCGTCCCTGGCCCTGTTTCCTGGGTCACGACCCTGAAGTTAGCATAGAGACTGTTTTTTAACTGAGCTGTACAGTAGCCTTCTCCACGCTTTCTGTCTGTTGGGCTTTGGTTGGTTGTGGTTTGTCTCCCTGTCAGAAGGAAACAACTCCGTTCTTGAAAGACTCTTCCTTAGGACACTTGCTGTCTCGAGGGAAGCATGATGCGTGGGTGTGCCGTGCTGCCCAGGAATCACCCGCTATTCTCCAGCCGAATAGAGCGCACTTTAAGTTACTAAAATACCAGGTGCAAGACAGTTCCACCAAGCAACCAGTTGGCTCACAGACACCACGTAATAAATCCCTCTGGCTCCTTCTGGGCCCTGGGGCAGCCTGCAGACTCCTGACTGCTTGCCTCTTGGAGGGGAAAACTGAGGGATGACCGTCACACCCCAGACCTGGTCCCAGGGGAAGGGACAAGCCCAGTCCATCCCCAGAAAGTGTCGCTCATCTACTTGAAGTTACAGTGCATTCTGCTTTTTGGTATGGAACGATGTAGCAGTTATGCTGGAAAGTCACCTGGATTGGCTTGGCACAGCCCAAGAGATTATCAAAGCATACCACTGGGAACATCTGGGTGGGGCACATCTGGGCCCTGTCCCTTCCCCCCAGCACTGTTTCTGCTCTTCTTCCAGCTGCCATGAGTGGCCTGAGTCTCTGACCCCATGCCCTGTCTGCCACGATGCTTTGCCCTGGAGCTAGCCTATCATAGACTGACTCCTCCGAAGCCTAGAGCCAGGTAAGGCTCACCGCAGTAACATGTGGCTCCCAGGCACTTTGGACCAGCAATGAGAAAGCGAACCAGTACAGCTAAGAGAAACACACGAGCAGATGCTTGAGGTTAAGTAAAATGCGATTGGAGGGGAAATGAGACAATGCTTAAAACTGTGTTGGAGAGGGGAGTCGTTGGAGATTAACCTAACCTTGGGTGAGTCAGACATGCTTCCAGAATGACTGTCTCGCAGCAGCTGGTGTACAGGCACTGGTGCTCTGAGGGGAGACCACAGGACAGCGTGGCCATGGCCAGCCAGCCTTGTGGGCACCGAATCTCTGTGCCTAGTTGCAACATTAACACGGCATGGTTCACGCTCCTCAGGAAGGGAGGGCCGTGTTAGTGAGGAGGATGAGCAGAGGCCCTCGAAGGGCAGCTCGCAGGTCCCGGCAGGGGACCTGAGCTGCGGGGATCCTGGGGTCCTGCCCTGATTCTCAAATCACAGAACAGATCACCCCTCCTGTCCTCCACCTTCTGAATCCATCCCATTTCTCTAAAGGCTGGGCACTAACCTAGACCCACACAGGATGGGGGCATTGAGAAGCAGAGGATTCACCTGACTAAAATGGGACAAAGACGCTTGTCCCTAACTGGGCAGAGTAGATGCTCCTGTAGCCCCAGCTCTCTTGGGGGCTCGGGCAGGAGGATGGAGATTCGTGGCCAGTCTGATAGCTCAGCGACATGCTGAGACTAAAAACTAGAGAAGGGCTGGAGATGTATTTCAGTGCAAAGGCCCTGGGTGCAATCCCTAATATAAAGTAACAAATAAAAACGTCAGCAAATTAGGCAGAAATCCCAGCCCCGAAAACTGCCTGCTCCCCTAAAGCCAAATGCCAACATCCGGCACTTTCCACCAGTTACCTACCTGAAAGCTCAACTATGAATTCTTTTCCTGACAGCAAAGGAAAAGGTAAGCCAAAATTCCAGAGGAGGAGGCTGTGCCCTTGGTGGCCAGAGTCCGTCTGCGCTGTTGGCATTGTCACTGCTGCATTTCCTGATATTCTGTACAAGGCGACAAGAAGGCTCCTCTCGTCAAATAGTGGGACCAGGGCCAGCCATTCTGTTACTGAAATGTAGTCCAGGCGTTCCTCTTTGGAAAATCATCGGCACTGTGGACTATGATTTGGTTAATTCCAGTGACTCTCAGAACTGGACTGACACGGAGCAGTGGTGGCTTATAAGCTGCAGATGGCATCACGCTGGACTCAATGGACTCCCAGGGAATGACTCTTGGTGTTCCTTTATCCTTCCCATACTGCATAGTGTGTCAGATTGTGGACTCCCATAGCTGCCCACTTGGGTTGGAATCTTGGCTTTCACATAGCATAAGCCATGGGACCTTGAGCAATGTGTTGTGGCCTGATTTTGTTATATATTGAATCAGATAAGAGTCAGGTCTTTCTTGTTGCGCTGCTGACAGGGTCAAAGTAGCTTTGTGCCAGCAGACAAAAGCATTCTGGGACAGAGGGTGTGGTCTAGAGGTGGTCAGGAAGTGCCCTCTGCTACTGCAGCTTTCCATAGAGCTCGGAGCTGACCCTCCTCGTGTGACTAGAGCTGTGTGGAAACTCTGTGTCTGACAGAGCTGTGAAGCATGACGGGGCTGTGTTCTGTTCCACTTTGAGCACAACTCAACTAAGCCAAAGAGTCTTGGTCTCTTCTGAGTCAATTTGCATTCTGTGTGTCTTTGACCTCAGGCAGCTTTGCTCAGCTTTACAGTCTAATTTCTACAAATATTCTAAGAATCCCTGATGTGCATTTCTGTTTTGAATCTGGCTAGCATTGCTTCCCAGAAGCTTTCTCTGGAAACTGTAGCAGAGCTATTTCCTAGGTGATATTTCCAGTGTAGAAGTGTGATGGTTTATGTCTAGTTGTTCCCCCAAAGTCTCATGTAGTCCCTGGGTGAATTCTGACTTAGTTACTCATCTCTTGTTGCTGGAACAAACACCTGACACTCAAAATGAAGGAAAGAAAAGCTTATTCAGCTCACAGTCACTGGACGTTTCAGTCCATACTCGGCTGGCCCAAGGCTGAATGGAACAGGGCAGAGAGCATCCAGTTCATGGCGGCAGAACAGTAATGATCATGACAGAGTCAATCGAACAAACAGGGGAGCAGAGAGTAGCAGTTCCAGTCTGTCTCTCTGTCTCTCTTTATATTACATTCAGGCTCTCCACCTCAGTTTATCCTCCTTAGGCTACACTCATAACCACAGAAGTTCTTAAAACACATAATCCCAGGGATCACGGATCAAGTCTCAAACTCTAGATCAGTACTAAATCACATAATCCCAGTGACTCATGAGTCAAGTCTCAATCTACAGAAGTCCCATGACTGTATGAGGCTTTGGGGGGACAACTAGACATAAACCATAACACACTCATAATCCCAGCAGTACTAAGGCCTATAATCCCAGTGGATCACCCATAATCCTGGTGGATCATGAGTTAATCTCAGACTATAGAAGTCTCATGACTGTATGAGGCTTTGCGGGGACAACTAGACACAAAGCATAACATTCCACCCCTGGACCCCTAAAGTCTCATGTATATCTTTTTGTGTAAAAGACATTTTAGTCCATCTCTAACAGTCGCTAAAGCCCCAACAGCTTCAGCATTGCTGAAAATTCCAAGTCCCTAGTCTCCTCCAAGATCCAAGGCAAACTCTTAGCAGTGATCTGCTGTACAAAAGAAAAGTTAAACTCACCCAGCATTCAAAGAAACAAGATAAACATTACCATTCCAAAAGTTGCAAAAACAAGGGTATATGAAACATGGGGACCAACACAACTCCAAAGTCCAGCAGGACAAACATTAAATCCCATAGTTCCATCTGAACATCCAAAGCAGTCTTCACTGAACTGTGAGCTCCAAAGGCCTTGCATGGCTCTGCCCCTATGGCACTCTTGGTGGTAGATCCCATGGCTTCTCTCCTAGGCCAGCTCTGCTCCTTCTTTGCAGTTTCCCTTAGATGATCCATGCTTCTGGCTTTTCCGAACTTCTGGGATTTCCACTGAATTGGCTTCTCACTCTCTGCTTCACTCACTGCCCTCTCAGGGGCACACTGCCTGGCCTCCCAGGCCTTCTTCTGAAATTGAGGTGGAAGCTTCCTTAACCTCACAACTCCTGCATTCTGAATGTGCCTAAAACAATGCCACGTGGGTCATGCCAAGGTCTGCTGCCAGCTGGAGCAGTAGCCAGGCTTCCTTTTCTCTTGGTTGTAGGGCTGAGTTTCTGGATTGCTAAACACTCAGACTCTGACCCCGAGGAACAAATTATCCATGCCAATGCCATTTTGGAACCTGATATGGCCACTATCACCATTCTGGAACTGACGCTCTGTAGCTTTCTTCTCAAGATAAAGTCTCTCTGCCTTGGAGTTTTGAGGCTGCCAAGGGTGGAGAGCTGCCACTTCCTCTGAGGCCCTCAGACATCATTTGATTCCCTGGTTCATTCCCAGCAATAGCAATCCTCCCAGCTCTATCTTGGCAGTCCACAGCTGTCCTGGTGCTTTCTTTCGAGCCAAACTCACAACATTTTAAATCATCCTGCTTGGCTCTTTGCTCTTGAGTCTCAACGTAAGTCTGTCTAAAAGCCCCCAGTAAAAACCATGCCACGTACCCAATATTTGGCTGCTTTGAAATATCTTTGGAAAGATTAATCAGTCCACCATGCTTAACCTCAGTCTTAGGCAAGGTCTCCGGGCAAGAGCAAAATTCAGACAATCTTTGATCAAACTGTAACAAATTATTCAGAGTCCAACAGCCAATCCAGTCCTTCTTCCCAGGAGAAACCTTGCTGACCTGGACTTTATAGGCAAGCTTCCAGATAGTGTTCTGTCTAAACTTTGACCAGGATCTCTTACAGTTCTTCATAAGTAGATGGCCTCTCCAGACCTTTTCTATCTGTTCCCATAAGCCATTCCCAAATTCTTGTAATGCACACCATCAAGTTGGCTACAGCAATGACCCCAGTCCTGTGGTACCAAATTCCGTTAGCTACTCTTCTCTCATTGCTGGGACAAATACTCAGCACCCAAAATGAAGGAAGGAAGGGTTTATGTAGCTTACAGTTAGTGGAGGTTTAAGTCCACATTCAGCTGTCTCCAAAGCAGACTGGCATATGGGAGAAGGCGTCCAGTTCATGGTGGTGGAATAGCAACAACGGCAACAGAAACAACAGAGAGAGAGAGAGAGTCTGTCCGTGCCTCTCTTACATTACATTCAGGCTATCAGCCTCAGGCCACACCCATAATCCCAGCAGTGCTCAGATCGGTAATCTGATCCTTGGATCACCCATAATCCCAGTGGATCATGAGTTAATCTCAAACTTTAGAAGCCCCTGCCCCACCCAGGACTACATGAGGCTTTGGGGGGACAACTAGACACAAAGCGTAACAAGAAGTCACGGCACTGCAGGTGCCAAGGGCAATGGTTTCTATGGCCTGGCCAACAGCTCCGTCCAAGGCCCCTATATGGCCCCAGGTCTCGTGCTGTAGCTGCTTCACTGCTGTCGCCTCTGGTGGCAGCACGGACTCCAGCTCCTCTGCATCCCTTTCTGCTGTTGATGGCTCCATTGTGTTATCCGCAAACTGCCCTGTGCTTCTTCCGGCCCATGCTGAGCCTAGTCCGACCTGGTCTCTCCTATTCTCTGCTCCTGACACTGAATGGCACTATTTATTTTTTACTTTTGAAGTTCCTTTACTTTTTAATGGTTACCCAAAAGTAATCATTTCCTGGTTGCTAACAGCCACTAACACAATTGTTTTCAATTCATCTGCTGTATATATTTAATTTCTGTGGGTAATTTTTCCAGCCCTGTCACCGGATGTTTTAAAACAGGTGGTACTCTGGGGTTTGCTGGCCTTTTTGAAAACTGTCCTTCCTTTAATTTGGGAAACATCTAATCATCTTTCCATTCTGTCCTTTGTTCCAGTCCCACTCTCAGGGCCCTCTTCACCCTAGTCAGAGAGGAGGGATGCCCAGCACATGGGCACAGCGTGTGGGCATGAACTTGCAATCCCAGTGTTCTGGAGGCTCAAGCAGGAAGATGGCTAGTTTCATCCCATGATGGGCAAAGAGGCAATTTAACAAGAACGCATCTCAAAAATAAATATAAATAAATAAATAAATAAATAAATAAATAAATAAATAAATAAATAAATAAAAACAGGCTGGGGCTATAGCAGGGTGGGAAATCCTTGGCTTCAAACAGTGTAATAAGAAAAGAGCCCGCTCTTCCAGGCTCCCTCCGCCGTCCTCCCGGGTCCTCTCCTCAGGCTGCGCACCACCTGCAGCCCTCTGGACCACTGCCATGTATGCTGTGCTCCTCTAATGAGAGCCAGTCTTGGCATGGTTCCCAGGCTTGGCGCTGCATTCCTAGCCTCACGCGTGAGCAGTGATGGGATGGGGGCGCTGGAGGCAGTGAGGCGGGAGGCGGGCACTGGGCAACCCCCACCGTGTCCTCCACTGCCCCGTCCTTCATGCCCAAGCAGCTTCCTTCCCTAGAACCTCCCGCCGTGCCCCTGCCTGCCCTGAGAGAGCCAGCCACGGACTAAGCCCTCTGAATCAGGAGCCAAAGTCTGCTTCTCCCCTTCACATCCTGGGTGCTAGACATTTCCTCCCATTAATGAGAAGGTGACTGAGCCGCTTAATCGTGCTTCAGAGCCAACGAGCCTCACGCTTGGCGCCTTCCTTGCCTTCCGGACATGCTGCAGGTGCTATGGTCTGGTCCCCTGTTGTTCCAATGTTTCTGAATCCAGAACAGCACAGCAGTAGAGCAAACGGTTCACCTGAGGAGCCAGGAAAACCAGTGGGAAGTGGGTAGGGTCCCACACACCAGGCGTGCTGTCTGTCTAGTCCCTGAGGACCTCCCATTGGCTCCCAGGTTCACGATCTCCTCCAGTCTCTCTTGGGAACCGTGTGAGTAGGCACCCCAGACTGCAAGGGGGTGTCTGAAAGCTTTCAGGGACACACGTAGAAGGGTCAAATGGAGCTTCTAGTTTCCAGTGCTGTGAGGAATCTCAGTGCCAGGCTTCACACTGGATGTGTTAATTCACACTCCCACCGGCGGTGAAGAAGCATTCCTTTCACTCTGGAGCCCTGGCAGTATTTGTTATTATTTGATCTCTTCACGACAGCCATCCTTTCTAGGGTGAGATGGGATCCCAGTGTTGCTCTCATTGGCATTTCTCCGACGGCTAGCCGTGCTGAGGGTTGCTCCAGTTATTCAGTGGCCACGTGGACCTCTGGGAACTGTCTCTGTCTGTTGCCTAGTTTTGCACTAAGTGTTTTAATTGGGAGAGTCTCACTGTTCGATCTCCTTCTGTAACCCAGATATTAGTCTTCTCTTGGAGGAGCACCTGTATTTTTAAAAAGTCTGTTGGTTGTTTTTCCACTCTTCATTGCTTCCTTTGTTATGCATGGAAGTTTAATTTGATACGATCGCATTCGTTGATTCTTGAAGTTATCTCTCAGATTAAATGCTCCTGTTTTAATAGTTTTTTTATTAATGTTTATTTTATTTTTGTGCGTGGTGATGGATTTGAGATTAGCCTCTGCCCTTGGATGTTAGTAGTTAGTTTTCTCACCCTCATGCGTTGAAGACTGCCTCAGTTACTCTTCTCTTCATGCTGGGACAAATACCTGACACTCACAATGAAGGAAGGACAGGATTGTCTACCTCACAGTTAGTGGAGTTTTGCGTCCATATTTGGCTGTCTCGAAGGCAGAGTGGTATAGGGCAGAGAGCAGCAGTTCATGGCAGTGGAACAGCAACAATGGCAGCAGGGAGAGTCCTTCTCTCTGTTTCTCTTATATTACACTCAGGCTCTCTGCCCCAGGTTGGGGGAAGTGCAAACGCCCGTAATTCCAGCAGTAACCAGGTCCATAATCCCAGCACGGGATTACCCATAATCCCAGCAGTACCCAGGCCCATAATCCCAGCAGTACCCAGGCCCATAATCCCAGCACTGGATTACCCATAATCCCAGCAGTACCCAGGCCCATAATCCCAGCACTGAATTACCCATAATGCCAGTGGATCATGAGTTAATCTCAAACTCTAGAAGTCTTCACCCCATGACTGCATGAGGCTTTGGAGGAACAACTAGACATAAACCATAACAAAGACCTTGTCTTCCCCACTGTATTTTTGGTCAAACATCAGGAGGATGGATGCGTCAGGTGGCTGTACTTTGGCTTTTTTGGTCCACATATCTATCTGTTTTTGTGCCCATACCCTGCCGTTCTTATGGCCTTACCTTTGTAATAGAATTAGAACTCCAGGATATTATGATGTCTCCTGCCTTATTTTTGTCCTCCAGGATTTCTTTTGCTACCTGGGGTTTCCTTTCATACCAAAAGAATGTTAGGATGTTTTTCTAGTTCTATGAGGAATACTGTTGATATTTTGATTAGGATTAGATTAAACTATATATCAATTTCAATAGCTTGCTGCCTATCACAAAATAAGACAAATCCTTCCATTTTCTAGCATCTTCAATCTCCCTTTTCAGAATTCTGCAGCTTTCATTGAGAAGTCTTCTGCTTCCTTAGTAATATTAATTCCTAGTTGATGCTTTTAAAATGTATTGTGAATAGTATTTTTTCCTGATTTCGTAATGAGCTCATTATCTGTGCACAGAAAAAAAAAATATCAATTTCTGTGAGTTGATTTTGCACACTGCCATCTTCACGAATTTGTTTATTATTTCCAAGAGAATTTTGGTGGCAAGATTTTGGTTCTTCTGCGTAAAGGGCAACACCACGCGGAAGAAGGGTAGTCTGGTCCTTTGCCTTCCCATATTGTGTTGTAGTATTTCCCTGCTTGCCTGAATTCTCCGGCTCAGTGTTTGTGTATTGTACTGAACAAGATTTGTCACAGTGACATCCTGGTCTTGGTCCTGGTGCTAGAGAAAAATCCTTTAGTGCTTTCCTCTTTAGTGTGAGGGAAACATCGGTCATGAATAACTTCTGCCAAGTGGAGTCAAGGTCCTTTTACACCTATTTTTTCCCCAGAATTTTTACCATAAATCCATGCTGCATTTTTTCAAAGGCTTTTCTCCATCCACTGAGATAATCATATGGTTTTTGGCCTTGCTTCTGTTTATGTGAGGAATTGCATTTATTGGTTTGTATGTGTTGAATCACCCATGTGTCCCTTGGCTAAAGTCTATTTGGTCCTGATTTTAAATGATGCTTTGTGTTCTGTTTGCCTGTCCCCCAGCAAAGATTTCTTTGTATGTTCATTAAAGGGATTGGGCCCTACTATTCTTTTTTAGCTCAGTCCCGTTTTCATTTGGAATGAAGGTAACGCTAGCTTCCATGGGAGACTTTAGGAATATTCCTTTCCTTTTAATTTTATTACAGAGCTTGGAAAGACATTGGCATTAGGTCATCCCTGAAGTTCTTGTAGAATTCAGGGGTGAATCCACTGATTTCTGGGCCTTTCCTAGTGGGTAGGATTTTTTTTTTTTTTGACTGCCTCAATTTAATTTCCAGTCACTGAACTGTTCAGGGCTGCTCTCAAGAAATATGCCATTATGGCTAAGACTCTTCTGTGTGCCTCCTAGTTCTCTGACTTCAAACAAGTTTCTAAGTGCTTTGAGTCAATTTTTGAACTCTTAAATGGTGTTCTTGGGGCTGGGAAATAGCTCAGTACAATAAGCACTTGCCTGGCAAGCACAAGGACCTGAGCTCAATCCTCAGTCCCACAAATAAAGTAAACTAAACTAAACTAAACTAAGGCATTCTTATGGTAATAAAAGTAAGTAACTGTGTAATTCCTGTGTTTGCTAAGCTAAGTAACTGGAATCAGGACATAAATGTTGCACTTGGATCTTCAGAGAAAAGACATTTCCCAGTCACAAGAAGGCACTGATCGTGCTCATAAGAATGGTTGGGAAGACCCTGGGCCCTGCGGGAAATGGGAGGTAAGCATCTCAGTGGCACCTGGCACAGGGCCGATTCAATTCATGATTTCTTCCCTTTCTACAGTATACTAGTGCTCATTTTCTCTTTACAGTGACTAAGGCTTCACTCAGCATGTGGTGGAAACTGGGACACAGTCTCGGTTCTGTGGCATGTGGCTAGAGATGGTGGCTCTGGGAATGCGAGGTTATTTTTAAGTTTCCCAGGCTGTCTGCCATACATATAGTTTGAATGGATACACATGACCACTGTCTTCTCAGAACGGCCTGAAATTAGAGACTCAGAGAGAGGATCAGGAATTTTCTACTCATGTTTCTTCAGCAAAGAACACAAACTGTAGGAGGTGCATTGTAAATGCCTATAATTAGAACAGTCTTTTTGATAAAGTTCTAAGCCTATAATGAAACCACATTTCCTATAATCTAATGTTTATCTATTTAATCACTGTCATTCACTGTCATTTTATGTGTATATGGCATTATTTCTCTCTCTCTCTCTCTCTCTCTCTCTCTCTCTCTCTCTCTCTCTCTCTCTCTCTCTCTCTCTCTCTCTGTCTCTCTCTCTCTCTCTGTTTGTGTTTTTTGTACCAGGGATTAAATTCAGGACCTTGCGCTTGCCAGGCAAGCTCTTAGTCTACTGATCTATCTCCCCAGCCCGGCATTTCTCATATAAAGTAAAATGTATTTCCTTCATCTGTTCATGCCTTACAACCCTACATCTACATATGTAGGTTAAAAGTAATGGTAGACATCACTGTTTAGGACAGCTTCAATTTACTGACATGATTCTGATTTGCAAATGAATCCTAATAGGTGCTCATGTGGAATCTCAGGGCTCTGTGCTAGTCTTAAATTTGCTGTTTGCAGCAAACAAACACTAGAAGTTGCAAAAGAGCAGCACTTCTGTCTTCTGGATGCCCCCGGGAAACTTGCATCCTCACAGTGATGGCTATACAAAAGAAAGGTTTCAAAACGTGCAAGCTGCAATTGTACAAGCACTGAAGCTAATTTAAGGCATTTATGCCTTCAAGAAGGTCATCATGACAGTCATTTTAAAATATTTACCCTTGAGTAAGTTTAAATTACTAAAATCTCATTAACTGCTAAGGAAAAATAGAAAAGGTGGTTAAGCTCTGCTTTGTCACATCTTACAGGTGTTTATGTCGTCCTATTGAATATTGGTCCTCAACTTGCACTGATATGATGCTAACCTGGAGTGCGAGTGTGCACATAACACAACCCTCAGGGTTCCAGGGCCATGGGATGAGACTTGAACATTATGATGTAGGTTTAACAAGCCTTAAGAACCAGCACTAAGTCCATCCAAAATTTAATGCATTAGAACAATAACATTCCGCCCCTAGCCTCCAAACACTCCTGCACATCCCTTTATGAAGGAGGCAAGTAGTCATCTCTGAGTTGACAAAGGCCAAACAGTTTCAGCACTGCTGAAAAGTCCAAGTCCCAAGGATCCTCTTAGATTTCAGGCAAACTTTTAGCTGCAAGCTGCTATACAAATGAAAAGTTAAGAACACTTTCAACAGTCAGTGGTACAGGATATTGTTGTCATTCAAAAAGTTGCAAACTGGGGAATACAAAGGACTAGGACCAAAGCAAGTCCACAACCTAGCAGGGAAACATGAAGACATGTAGTGCCATATCTAGCATCTATGGGAGTCTGTGTTAAGCCGTGAACTCCAAAGGGCTGGAGTGACTCCACCCCTACAGCACTGCCAGAAGTTGTGGCTCCTAAGACTTTTCCCTTAGGCCAGTTTTGCTGCCTTCTTGAAGCTTTTCTTAGATAATCCAAGTTACTGGCTTTTGCAAACTTCTGGGGTCTCCACTGCACCTTTGGCTTCACCCTCATAGTAACAGTTCCCTCTCACAGGGGCACACTGCCTTGACATACCAGGCTTTCTGAAGTTGCAGTGGAAGCCTTCTTAATCTCTGAACTCTTCCATCCTGTATGTGCCTAAACTAGCATTGTGTGGATGATGCCAAGGTCTGCTGCCAGCTGGGGCACTAACCAGGCTTCTCCCTCACTCCTGGCTGTTGGGGTTGAGTGCCTGGATCACTGGGCATTCTGAATTCAATTTTGAGAAACCCAGCTTCTATGCTGGCACCTTTCTGAAACCCACTGCAGCCACCCCCATTTGGAGCACGGTGCTGCGTGTTTTTTTTCTCCAAAGCACAGTCTCACTTCTGCAGTTTTAAATGGCCAAGATTTGAGACAGGCTTCTTCCTTTCCTCCTCCTTCTTCTTCCTCTTTCTTTGTCTTCCTCCTCCTCCTTTTCTTCTCCTTCTTCTCCTTCTCCTTCTCCTTCTCCTCCTCCCC